>MU182330.1:236254-276035 GCA_016904865.1 Pissodes strobi
TCCATTAATCGCTTGCTAAATGCCTCCCATTTTCGTTTAACGTCTTCTTTTGTTACTTGAATGATTGCTGTATCAATTTGTACATTTAAATCCTGATTTTTTTTACACATTCGACGGTGTCATTGTTAGCACTATTCAAATTATTTTCAACAATTTCAGAAAATTTTAGTCGTGCAAAAGTTTCCATTGAAGGTGGCATGCCAGTTGCAATTTCGAATATCTGCTTTCTGGTGACAAATTGTTAGTGTATATAACACATTTTCAATTCCAAATCGCTTAATTACTGCTGACTGATGCTTGCATAATTTTCCTGCACATCATTGTGGGCAAGTACAAATTCATGATACCATGTCTACAAAGTAAGTTAAATTCGATGTACCAGAAGTGCTATTCACATTATACTCTGTGGAAGAATGAGGTTCTATTGTCTCCAGGGAAGCGTTTTTTCATAGGATAATAAGGGCTTTAGCGTATTTTTTTCGTTCTCTATTCAAGACAACATCCAATAGCCGTTGTTTATAATAGGAGCCAACATTGGTAATTACGAAATCAACTAACTGGTTTAAATTGAAAGCCTTGGTTCGTTCTAATGTGATGTCTTTGAATGGACGAAGTATTATTTCTATGTAATTATTTGTAACAGATCCGTGACTTAACAGTTCTGCCTATAATATAAATACCATGCCTCAATTTTATCATCTGCTAAATAATGTATTTCAATATTTATTTATTTATTTTTATATTAACAAAAACCTATCCAACAGGCATAAAGCCCAATTATTAGGCAGGGCCTGAAACAAATTACAAAACATGTGAAAACGTTATAATTGCTAGGATTAGTAACAGATCACTAAGCAAACCTAAACCTAGTCCTAAACCTACTGCTTAACCTAAAACAAATGAGATGTACTGGAATGTGGTTATTAAAGTAAGCAAAAACAGGTACTGAAAAAAACCGCCAAGCCACAATACAATAAAACGTTCAGGAGAAGAAAAAAAAACGATATTATTATTACTTAATAGGGTAATAGCTTTTTATTGAAGAGATTGGCTGCGAAAAAAAATCCAAATCGGGATGAGCATTATATTTAGAACACATTGGGAAAATGGGGGAGAATTTTAAAACATTTGTTCTTGATAACGGCAAATAAAATATTATACCGGGTGTTTCACTATACATGGGCCCCCCCTTTAACGGGAACGATCATACTGCAGCGCAGTATCGTGTGTATCTTCGCCAAACTTTCGATCAAATCGTACAACGCCGTCGTACGATACTGCAGCGTCGTACGATTTTGTCGCATCCAACGATGTTGAACGCAGTTTGATCGTGTGTGGCCGTGCCTCCAACCAGACAAATTGATTTGTCTGCTGCATTACAACACCGTCGGTTGCACCGATTTTTTTAAATCAAGAAAGTTATCGCTCACAACTCCACGTAAATAAATTCATCCATGCGAAGATAATTTCGCCAGTCATCTGGATGCAATCCCTATTCTTCTAATAAATTAACATGATTCCATGAACCCCGTTTCATAAGCCAATCTTTGTACCAAAATCTACGTTTCCTTTTAGGGTTCTTTTTAATTTTGGTTACGCAAAGAGCAAGAGCCGTTACAATCAAAATACTTTGATCTGACATGATTGAAAGCAAAAATCAAACTGCAGCGCAGTATCGTGTGTATCGTGTGTCTTTGCCAAACTTTCAATCAAATCGTACAACGTCGTCGTACCTTCACTGCACCGTCATACCATTTTGTCGCATCCAACAAAGTTGAACGCAGTTTAGGCGTGTATGCCCGTGCATCCAACGAAATCGTACGATTTGACCGCAAACAAATTGATTTTTCTGCTGCATTAGAACACCGTTGGTTGCACCGTTTTTTTGATCGTGTGTGGCCAACTGCCGCATATTGCATGACGCATTACCTTGCCTTCTTTTTAATTAAAGAAGTTATCGCTGACAATTCCACGTAAATAAATTAATCCACGAAGATAGTTTCTCCAGTCGTCTGGATGTAATCGCAACTCTTCCAATAAATTAACATGACTCAGTGAATACCCCGTTTCATAAGCCAATCTTTGCACCAAAATCTACGTTTCCTTGTACTTTTGGTTGGGCAAAGAGCAAGAGACGTTACAATTAAAATACTTTGATCTGTTATACGACGCCGCAGAATCCTGAGGGGCCCTCAACAATATATGCTAATGTACTGTTTCGCCGCTCGGATGACGTGATGCACCAGCGTTGAAGCGGTCACCGCACGTGGGGGTTCCGCCGCTGCGTTACCACTTGCGGCAAGGAACGTCGGACGTCATTGCTTGTTCTGTGTAAATTGCTCCATTTCAGTCAGTGTATTTGTGGGACGTGCGTGTTTCGATGCTGCGTTACCGCACCGTAAAAATACGCTCGTGTGCACCAGCACTATAGTCGCAGCAATGCAGCGTTGTTTTTCTGTGACGCTGCATGCACGATTCTTGCCGCTACCTCTGCAGTTTCGCGTGACTAGAAAATTACGTCATAAGCAAAATGATTTGGAATTTTTAAACAGTATCCTATAATATAATATATTTTAAATTCTGAAGATTATAAAAATATGAGAAAAGAGAATGAAATTTGAGATCAGATAGTCAGGATTAAAAGAAAATGGTTAAATTATGTATGTTTAATTTTTTTGTACTTTTCGGAGGCAATTTTGTTAATAATATTAGTGCAAAGGTAATTAAAATAAGTATAAATCTTTTCACGAGTTTCAAATATCAAGGAAAATGTACGTCTTGATTTTTGACTAATCTTAAACAGTGAATCTTAAAATTCCACTTGTTAAAAGCAATGCTCTGATTGGGTATGATTTATCAATACTTCTGAAATACTCGACAAGTTGTCCAAGGTACCTTGATGTGAAGTCTGAAGGGTAGCCTGTGAAATAAAGTAATTCTAGAATGGTCTATAACGTAGTCTCCTCTTACCACTTCAGAAAAAGCCTCTTTTAGGTATTGGTCGCTTATTTTTGACAGTCTGATATAGACCTCCGAATGTTTTATTAATTTCTGGATATATCCTTACATCGCCATGTTTCTTTTTTGACACGAATGACTTTAGGTAAATCTAAACAACGGACACTCACGCAACAGCGAAAACGTTTATGTCATACTACGCAAATAACGTTTGGCATTTACAACGTTTTGATATGGAGTTCCTAATTTAGCCACGTTAAAAAAGCACAATCGCTATAATTTTTGTTGTGCTTAAAACTGCATTTGCTCGAAAGTAGCACCTGCAGCCTTTAGCATGTGAGACATACTGTTCAAGCAGAGCAGTCGGGTTTCAGAGAACGATTTTGGAAGCATGTCATCGGATTTTCGCATATTGCGTTAAACATCTATAAATAACAACCGAAGAAAGCTGAAATTGCACTAGCAGTTGTGCTTTTACATATTTTTTTTGAAATTCACCGGATTCTAATATATATACGCCCCATGGCGCATTGGACAAGAAAAGTGCAATACTAGAGAATTTTGCTTTTTTTTATGTATATCGTATGCCTTATACTATATGTAGTTTTCCCTATATGTTTGGCTTTTATTAAAAAACTTTTCATGTTTCTTTTTTTTAAAGGGAGTTTTTGGTTTAATTTATGTATTAGGGAATGTTGATGGAACTTGGAGTTTTGGGGTTGCGGTGCAGTGCGGGCGGCGGTGTTGGCGGTGGGGAGTACGTAATTTTTGAATATGGATGATGGTCGAATTGCGCATGCGGATATACAGTCACAAAATAACAAGGTCTCCAGAGACAATAATTTATGTGTGGGGCATTTAAATGTTCGCTCCTTAAACACAGGATTTGATGAGCTTGTAACATATTTGGCAGACTACAAATTTCATGTATTTGGGTTATCAGAAACCTGGCTGACACCTCAGCATGACCCCAGTAATTTTAATATTAATGGTTATAGATTTCGAAACGTCGGATTTGAAACTGGATACCACTATTGGATAGAGCGGAAAAAGTGGCAATGCAAAAATGGAATTCAATTTGAAATCCGTTTTTAAATAAGCCCAGGAAAAAAATAAAACGATTTTTCAAAATTTCGGTTTTTTCCGGATATCTCCGTAAATACTCGGAATTTTAAAACTTTCTAAACGGCATATTGTTAGGTATCTAAATGCGCAATTTTGCCTTAATTTGACCGACACTGTATCTCTTACAGTTTTCGAGTTCCCCATACATAGACCCGAATTCGAGCCACCCTGCACAGGCCACCCTCCTCAGATGTTGGAAACTTTCTGGATTGCTTGGAGGATCTTATGGGATCGTCAGTACCATTTTATGACTACGTAATCATTACAGGGGTTTAAATATAGACCTGCTACAAGACAGTATTCCCAAATCAAAGCTTCTTACTCTATTTAATTCTTTTAACGTTGACCAACACATTAATAGTCCTACCCGGTTATATAATGGTACAGGTTCACTAATTGATATTATTGCATCTAGCAATAGCCTTACTCCGGTTTATAGCAAGTCAGTACCAATTTCTGAATCATTGTCCGATCATTGCTTCAAGTCAAGGTTGTTCTTGTGGAATTTAGTAATTATAATGGGGTTGTCTATAATGAAGTAGAGTACGATGCGTTTATATTACCATGGGACTTGATCTATCGCACGGCAAATATTAATGAAAAATTAAAGTTGTTTAACTCAAATATTTTGCATTTCATTAATAAGCACGTGCCTTTGCAGCGGAGGAAAATTAAGGAAAGGCAATATACACCATGGATAACACCGAATATTAAAATATTAATGAAATTGCGTGACAAAGCTTATCGTAAGTATATAAAAAATAAAACCGAAACCCGCCTTCAATATTATCGACAGCTACGAAACTACACGCTCTCGCTCGAGAAAAGATTGCATTTTTTAACTCATTTTCTGCTAAAACAGGCAAAGATTTTTGGACAAGCGCAAAAAAACTTAACATAACTTATAATTCAAAATTAGACATTCCTTTACAACTTGCAGATGCAACAAAAATTAACAAATATTTCTCTGATTGTAATAATGTAACGGATACTTCCGCAGCTGAAAAACTGGAATTTTACACCCAAAATTCTTTTAGTCTTATAAGAAATAATTTTACGCTCCAGTTGATAGACGAAATATCTTTAATTGACATTCTAAATTCTATTAAAACAAATGCTATTGGTGAGGATGATATTTCTATAAAAGATTTGAAACTTGTGTTTTCCTTTTTGCAAGAAACCATTGATTCATATTATAAATACATGCATTTTGGAGAGTGCTTACCCTGATCTATGGAAGTTAGCTAATATAAAACCTCTGCCCAAAGTAAATATTCCAGAAAATTATAAAGATCTCAGATTTTGTCATTTTATTGCACAGCTCAGCTGTCTTCCAAAGGTCTTTTAGCTATGTCACAACAAGTATATGGAATGGTCTTCCAAATGATGTAAAATGCTTTACACCGTATAAGTTCAACCGCTATATTAAGTCTTTGCTTCTTGAGGAACAAAGGCGTTAACTTCACCAGTCTGAACCTAAACGGTAAAATATTCATTGTTCATTTACTTAGTTTTCTCTCTGGTAATCTATTTTTCGTTTGTCTGCGTGCGCATAATCCGATTATCAATCCTTAATATTTTTTCAATTTTTGATCGACTCATCCCCGATACTGCATCTCGCCCCTGCCGCGCTGCTTCCCTCTGATTCTTACGCCATCAAAAGTGTTTTATTGTATATTTATAAATTAATTTATTATTATAAACACAATAGTTATTTATGCAACAAGTGTGTAAAGTGAATCTTTTTTTATGAATGGGAATATTGTCGCATGAGCCGTAGGCGAATGCGACAATCCCATGAATAAAAAAAGGGTACTTTACACATGAGTAGCATACAAAATTTTTTCTACTATCGAAAAACATATGAAAAAATTAAAATAATATTATATTACTTTACGCACTGCCCTAAACGTCAAAAAATATGTCAGCTTTACTTTACGCACTAGTGCGTAAAATAACTTACTTTACGCACTGCACATTAAAAATGCCTATTTTACGAATCTTAGAGAGTGCGTAAAGTGAGTATTTTATGCACGGTAGTAGAAAAATTATTTTTAGGTAAAGGGCTATTCAACACGGGTATGTGTATGTACATACTTGTGTATCGGTTTTTAAATCGCGTAATAGTCCTTATTTGTCTTCTTTTTTTAATTAATTATAATTGGTAATATACTGTAATAGCTGTACTCTTAAATGGCAAATAAAAATTTTTTGAATTTGAATTTTGAATTTGAAGTGCAGGGGAAATTGTGTAAGGATTGTGGAGGTAAGACAGCGAACAGTTGACATCTATGGTAACACTAATTAGAGTCAGAAGAAAAAATTCTGCCTCTGCCCAGGAAGCCAGAAATCAATATGTTATATGTTATAATAACTACTTTTTAACAGAAAGAGAACGAGTTCACTCGATCAATACGGATCCGAGTGATATTATTTCTGACGTATTGGTAGCAAATGCAAGTGACAAATGTGATCAAGAGTGTCAAGCAGATATTTTCATACTTTGTGATAAGTTCGAGAAAACTTTCAACTGTAATCGATACATTTATGGAGGTATTACTTGCGACACTGAAATTCAGACCGAAATTAGCGAACCGACAGGACCGTTGATAATAAGTAATGCCAAAAAATTGAAAAATAAAGGGTGTAGTACAGCACAGAAAGTAACTTAAGATAAGGCAGTTGGAACTGATTCAGCAGTGGATGAATGCAATGATAATGGAATCCATTTTCACGGACTGGTCACAAACGATGAACAACTCAGAGGCCTTGCTGGTGTATCATTCGATCACTTTTATTTCTTAATGGAAAAATTCGATGTTACAGAAAAAATTAAGATTTAAAACGAAATGAGATTGTTCATTTTTCTGTTCAAAATGAAAAGTGGGTTAACATTCTCCGCCATAAGTGCAATTTTTTCTGTACATCGAACAACGATATCGCGAATTTTTTACTCCTGTTTAGAAAATCTTGCAAGAGCAACATCAAAATTTTGTATTTTGGCCATATAGACAAAGTGTGCAAGCAACAATGCCGGATTGTTTAAAGCCATAATATGCTGATACTCGAGTAATCATTGTTCGAGTTCAGAATTGACGTTCCTTCTGCTGTGGATGATCGTGTTCATTGTTTTTCACATTATAAAAGGATTTACCGCTAAAGTGCTTATTGGTATCACTCCTGGAAGTTATATTAGCTTCAAATCACCAGCAGCTGGTGGTAGAAAGAGTGATTCACAAATAACAATTCAGTTCGGTCTCGTAGACTTATTACAAGATGGAGATATAGTTTTGGCGGATAAGGAATTTCCAGAAATAAAAACTACAACCGACAGTGCATGGAAAAAAGTTATTCTAGTTATGCCACCATTTTTGGAAAATAAATCGCAATTTTCGAAAGAGGAAGCTGAAGAAACTTATACTGTGGCAAAAGTTAGAATACACGTGGAAAGAATCATGCAGCGTTTAATAACGTATCATATCTTGAATAGAATACCTGAACATTTGTTTGATTATATTGATGACAATACAGATAAGCTGTGTCTTATTAAATCTACAACCTCCCATTTTCGCAGATATAAACAGAGATAATGAATTAATAAAAAGGCTTAAGGTGAATAATAATTAAACAATAAAATATGTAAATAACGGAATATCATGATAAACTATTTGTAACATTTTATAGTTATTCATAATAATATGGCACCCAACATATTGTAAATTAAATAATACTTTTGATCACATCTCATCTGCTCAATTGCATTAGATTTTTTTTTGGTAACTGTATTTAATATAATACTCACTTCTGAATAACTCTGGAATTGTAGTGGTTGTTATTATTGTTCACGATTTCTGGCTGCATTATTCGATGTAGTTCTGGCAAATAGTGATTGAAATAAAAACTCTCACACTTTAAAGTGACGTTTTCTATAAATGATTCGTTCCGATTGATGGGTATGCAACAACTGCCTAACGGCCATCAGATGAACAAATCACAAATCTGCTGCCCACTTAAATACATTTGCATTTGGCATTGAGTTTAGTACGTGGCTTTCTTTTAGATGAATAGTTATTCTTATATTCTAAATAATTCCCATTACATGTTCGAGTCACTTCCTCTACCACAGGTTTGTCAGTGCAGCTTTTAGGGCATTTGAATTCTACTATTTTGATTATATAGTACCATCCCGAATTAGAACGCCATCAAGGCTTGCACACAGCCATGGTTGTGAAACACTCGATATTAATCCCACCTGTTTGACTCGTACATTATATAAAATTTGGTAATTTTTCTAGCATTGTTCCCATTTCCGATTCCATAGTGCGTGGCCTCCGTGTTCAGTTTCGTGCAGCATTTGTGATACCAACGATTCAATACTCTTTTTATTTCTAGATTTTATATTGTGTACATTTTTACTTGCCGATATTCTTTTTTCTTTCTAGCTAAAAACCAATTTTGAGATTTGGATTGCTCGAGTGTTTCACAACATAAGTTAATAATGTCTTCTTCGGATAACATTATTGCACTTTTGTAGAAATTCAGTAAATTTTCTGAAAGCTTGTACATTGGTTTGTGTGTATTGGAAATTCTTCAGTCATTAAAAAAAAGTTTTCGACGCATACTCGGCAATCTTCCAATGTTACATTATTATCAACAGGTAGAGCCATATTCGACAATAACTCTTGTATGATTTTTTCGTCTTTGTCTTTAATCATTTCCGCACAAATTAATTTGAAAGAAGACGGCTTCTTCAATTGTACAATTCTGTCGTATTCACAGTGTTCAGTTGCATTGTCCAATGGTCTTTTTTTCTTCCGCATCTCAAAAAAAATTTGCCCTTGCTATATTTGTCTTTCGTCAATTGACGAAAGCTAAGCTTACCCCATGGCTGATCTTCATCAGTCGTGGATAGGCTTTCTTCATTGTTTGTGAAGTAAATGAGTGCAGCGATATGCTTATATTTCTTGCTATTGCTGTAAACATACGTGCACGAGGCATCTTCAATTGTTCGATTAACATCAATCTGAAAAGTATTAAGCATGTAGACGATATTGAAAATAGATGAATATTATTAAATAGTATGATAACGGAATGTAATAGTATATTGTGCAAGAAGTGTGCATACGTTGCATACTATACTTTTTCTACGACTGCAAATAATATTGATATTATATAATATTTATTATAATATAATATATCAAGCATTTTGTCTTTAAATTAAAATTTATAGTTTACAAAGACCATACAAGCATTACAAGCACTTCTACAGCAATTTGTATAACTAGTTGATGAGTAGGTATTGAGATGCCAGGGCTGGGACAACTCCCTACTCGGGGCGTGCTTTTAGGGTTTCGTCCCTCATTCTAGGGTTTCGCCCTTAATTTTTGAAGTTACTTTTTTCATATCTTTGTAAAAAGGCGCCATTTTTTACATATTCGGAAACAGGAGTATCCGGGGGTGAAGCCCTAAATTGGGGCTCCTTGAGGCCCAAAGCTCTGAAATGGGGCCTCTGGTACGGGGCCAATTTTTCACAGATTTCGAAATGGGGCCCTCGGGGGCGAAGCTTTTGAATGGGGCCCCCGATGTGGGAGCCTCATATTTGACACAATTGGAAAAGGGGCTCCCCCTGGGGCGAAGCCCTAAAATGATGCTCCCGGGGCGAAACCCTACAATGGGGCCCATGGTACGGGAGTCCCATTTTTTACAGATTCATCAAGCGTTGCTATGGAAATGTGTTTGTATGCTTTGTTATAATTGAATAGGCAGCGAATTTTGAAGTATTTGTGACAAGAAGTAAGGTCAGAATAAATAAAATAATTTTACTTAAAATTAGACTATTGACGCTAAAATGTACTAGATTAATCTTGTAGACTGCATCGCTGTATAATTTTAACACAATTTATTATACTTTATTGCTTATTCTGTGACTAAATAACTGCAAATTTAGCACTTAAAATTAGTGAGCGGGAAACCTTTTCCCTCTCCCTAATTAGAAAAATTGGATGTATGGATTGTAACCAAAAATATGTTGGGCAAACTAGAAGAACTATACAGACGAGATTCAAAGAACATATAGCTCATTTAAAGTATGGTAGAACAGAAAAATCAAGTGTTGCCGAGCATGCTTTTGATAATAATCATAGAATAACAATTAAAAATTTAAAATTAATTCATAATATAACTGATAGGGTATTATTAGACGCATATGAAAGTATGGAAATTATTAAATGTAAGAATAGTTTAAATAGAGATAGAGGGCCTATTCCGTATAGTCCATTGTATTGGTTGATCAAGCGTGACTAGCGGGATCCCAGGATTGGTTATTTTTAGTTCAGCTTGATTTAGCAAACAGTAGTATAAAAGGGAGTTAGGTAGATTTTAATTTTAGTTTTAATCATCTCCTGATGATGCTAACATGGTTAGCGAAACGCGCGTCGAGTGCAAATATTCTGTTTCGGTATTGTGGATAAAACTCTGTTTTAGTAGAAAACAGGAAAAATTTTTCCGTGCGGGCGCACCGGAAAGACTTACTTTCTTTGCTCTACAGAGACGTCGAAAATGATACTTTTCAGGGAGGTATTATGAAAAAGATTTTTTCTAAATTCAAATGAAATCGCAAAATCGACGAATGCTGTGGATACTTATTTTCGCTCTAGAGCGAACATGGAAATGAAAATTTCACTTTTTCCGTCGAGTGTGCTATCAATGGTGATGGAAACAGAAGATCAATGATCAATAAATGACAGTCGTGCGTTTGTTACAGTTTGTTGCTGGCGCTCCTGTTCTAAATGTACCCGAAGCCCGAATATAATATGTCAAAACTGACAGTTATTTGCAAAATTCGGAATAAGTAAAGAGAAAAATGTGCATTTAATTTTGAAAAATGCGGCTTAGAAAAAGTTCTGTGTGTTTTTTCGAGCGCAAAATAAAATTGCCGATTTCGAAAGATTCCTTCTCAAGCGGCAAACCGTTACTTTGCGCTCTATTTCAAAACAGTGATCCGTACATTCATTCTTACTGTGTAAAGGCTCCAAAGAAATTGAGGTCTGCCTAATCACCTTCGCCTGAATCAAATAGCATCGCCCATTTTTCCGAAACTCCGACATTGATTACATGACCAGCTTTAACTAAAGCTTTTTCTTTAAGTTCCGTAGTTAGTTGGAAAATTATCGAGTGTGATATTTTTTCGAAGCCGGTTCTTATGATCATGTCCATTGCACTAATAATCCTGAAAAATATATTTAATCACTTAATTTGAGTTTGTCTAACAATTTCCAGATTGAAAAAATAAATTATTCTAAATCGTCTTCATTCATTCTAAAGTAATTTCAGTTAACATTCATGATTCGAATTTTTAATCGTATCAATTTCACAATGCTTTTATTATTATTATGATATTCTCATGTTTACGCTTTCACAACCTACAAACTTTTAGTATTATACTGAATACACACAAAAAATATCGAACCCACCTTTTTTTCAGTCGAATCGATAAATATTCTCATATGACAATGTATTATCTGCAAAACTAATTATATCGCACTAAAATCAACAATTTTTCTTGAATTTTCACTCTTTTCCCATGTACTTGACGTGTTACTTATCTAAGAAATTCGCCACATTTGTACCACCAGATGTCGCGTCGTGTAACGCAAATAGCGAATAGGCGACACGGTCGCCGACAAATGTTGCTTTGGGGGAGACCCTGCTTAAAGTTCATAGGTCACAGCACATTAACAATTACTTTATTATTTGAAATGATGAAAAATTCAATATATACCTTATTCGAGGGAAGGCTTCAAATGTTGGATTCATTCTATCCATGCTTAACTAGGGAAGTATTAATACATTATGTAGTATGACTAATATATGATGACACCATTATTATATATGGCATATTTTAAAATTTTTTCAATATTGAAAGCAACCTCCATAGAACAAATTATAGTTCTGCGCAAATGTAGTCATTAATAATACTGTCATTTTTCGTTTTATATTATATACTGTTCTTCACTTTGAGATTATATATATAAAACGACTTCATGTTATTAAAAGAACCAAATCTATTATACTTTTTTCTTTTGTCAAAGATCAATTTAGAGAAAAGACCTCAGAACAAACTGAATACAGCAAGTGCCAGGAACAACGCTTTTATGACAAAGTGCTTCTCAAGGCCAGTTTCAGCTCTACCGACATTAAATTTTGAGGAAAAGGTAAGTACAAGTTTTCAAACTTAAAGTGTAGTAATTGTATTTCTAAAAGTTCGTGATTAAAGTTGTAATTTGACACTATAATAATTATTTTTAAAGGAACGGTATTAAGAACGACTGATATTGAAGACACTGATGGCACTCTATAAACGACATAGAGAAAGAGTATTCGTCGCTTTGCTATTTCGTATTCTATATGTTCATTCGTTCAATTTCGAGGTCACCAGATTATATCCGAAAACACAAGCGAAAGTGAACTCATAGAGACACCTTTGGATGTGTCTCTTTATAAGCGATATCATTCGGTTTAATTTTATCTTGTTTTAAAAATTGTAGCTGTTTCTGTCTATAATTTTCTACGATTTTTCGTTGTGTTGTCGTTGGGAAGGAATGGGCAAAATTTTTGTTTTTGTTTGTTTAAAGTGTTAAAATTTTGTTAAATATATAATATACGTTTTGGTGGTAAGTAAATTTGATAAAATAGGTAATCTATGTATGCAATTTTCTGTTTTGAATGGTAGTTGTACCTGTCTTGTTTCCATGTTTATGTAGTTACTGGTTATTAGCTTCCTCCTTGTTTGAACTCCTTTATTCAAACAACGGTTTCGTTTACTACATTACAGTTCACACAGTAGTAGGCTAGACTCGGCCTACCACTGTGTGAACTACCATGCTTTAATTTCAGTTATTCCTACCACCTGAATCAAATTCCATTGTACTTTTGTTGCCAATTGTGGGAGAAAATCTGTTTCTTTTTTATCAACCAAATGAAAATTCTGGCGGAATTACATAGGAGCATAATCAGAAATGCCTTTAAAGTTTTTCATATATTTTTTAGCTATGGAGAAAATAGAGGTTGAAAATTTTTTGGAAAAGCATAACATCAAATCCATTATGGAAAATAAAAGAATCTGTCTATATTTTTACACCTTAGGCATGGTACATTTTTTCCAGATTTAAAAATGCTGGAGTTAGATTGGATGCAACCAACTACCCTGTAGATGAAACATATCTTTAGACTAATAACTACAACTATAATAACTATAGAATAATATCTACACAATAACATTTTAAAACAATATTAAACTTAAACAATACTTAACTGACATCTGTCACTATAACACAAAAATTAAATTATTGGAAAAAACGAGTAACAATCTGTCGCCTCACATAAATACAACATCTTCGTTAGGTATATTGAAAACAGCATTATCAAAATCTATATAAAATTTTACTCCCGCTCTTATGCATAAGTTATGGAGTACTGTAGAAACATTTATTATTGTTTCCACTTTGTAAGGATCATGCCTAAGATTTGTTTCACCCATATGGCACCTAAAAGCCAGCTTGAAGCGCCCATCACACCTCTTCTTGACATTCCTTGTTATTTTATGCGATCTAGTGTACCTCCGATCAACTGTACCTGGATCATCATGTTCAATAGGAGTGATGAGCCACGGCTCAAGGGGATATTCAGAGTCGCCCAGTAACCAGTTGTTCCGTTGTGCGGAAAAGTATAATATTTGGATATCGGTCACAAGAAATATAATTGATTGTTTAAAACTTCTAAACATACTTGAATATAATAATAATAAAGAAATATTTTGAACTTCAAAGCAGCTTCTTAATTTACTTTATTATGAAAGCAATAAATCCTTTACACGTTTAAAAATATTAAAGTCAAAAGTGCCTACATAGAAGAAAAGTCACAATCTTAAATATTTAATTAAAAGTAGAAATTATATTGAAATAAATTATACAGAATTAATATAGAAATGACATAAACATAGATAAAGCAAACAGACTGAAAATATCCAAGCAGGGTACCTACAGTACAAAACAAAATATCTGCAGATGTCTTCACTAGGTAAATCAGAACTTTCGTAGTTAAGTATCTACTGAACATTTAAAAAAAGTACATGATCATGGCTAATTGTCTTAGTAATAAAAGTGAATTTGTAGGCCTAAATTTGAAATTGTACAGACAAATCATATTTAAATTAATCGGAAAGTTATAAAAGGCGAGCGATGTCTTAAAAGAAATATCTAGTATACCGAGTAGCACAGCAGCCAAAAAATGTAATTTTATTGATTTTATTCATACAGTTTTTCAAATAGTATTAACAATAATTTAACAGTTATATCGAATCAATCAAGCTTGCCTCGATTAAACTCCTGCTGCAACCAAATTCGAATTGCTGATACTCTCCAAGTAAATGCACCATTTGTTGATCCATGATATCTCGCGTTTATATTAATAATTTGCAAATCAAAGCTGATAATCATCTGCAAATTTTAAGAATGACATCTTTTCCTATTCACATAGTTGTGCTCTTCTTGTGATGGTGAAATAATTGCTATATGGGTACAATCAATGCACCCAATAATTCCTGAAATTCTTGCCTAAAGTTTTTTTTCTACTAATCCCTTGGAAACTTCCATCCACAAATGCCCTAAATTTATTACAATTACATCGGCAACTTCAGTTATGCACTGGCTTACTATTTGTTGGCCGGCTTACTATTTGTTGGCCTAGTGAAAACACAAATTCCTCGCCAATGCCTCTGGTAATTCCCAGTGGCAAAGAATCTTAGGGCAATTAAAATTCGCGTCTAACGTGGAACTCGCATACTTGGTAGTCCATCTTCCTGAAGTAAATTTTCGAAGAGATAAGCAACCACGTCCTTATTTAATCGAAAAAGTTCGATAAATCTTCTGCAACGAAAATGGATCACTTGCATCTAGGGTTGCCAAGTGTTCCATGGGTAAAGGGAGGACTTTTCTTTGTTGAGGTGAGGAAGCTCACGTTAGGCTACGGTTAGGGCATTGGGGGAGGGGGGAGGGAGCAAAAGTATCTTGAGTCAGAATGTATATATACATACCTATATTGCATGCAAAGCAGATTGAATGAAAAATACATTTCTTTCATGAATAAAAACAAATGTAACCTAGGATTTCGATCTCTTATAACTTAATAAATAAACACATCCCAGTTGGACACTGAATTAAGGAAATAGAAATGTATATTTTGTTTCTGATTTTGCCAATAATAAAAGTGCTTCATTATGTTTAATTTTTTTTGTAAAATTTAACGCATTTTTCGGGCTGATTAATGAAAATTATGAGTTCACTTTTAACTAATTCTTTTGATGCTTTATTTCCTTCTTCTCGCCACTTAGAATTCATTGCTGAGAAAACCCGTTCTGGAAAGGCTGAACTTGCGGGCATACTTAACACATATGATACCGCTTTATAAATATTTTTAACGAATTTGAATTTCATCAAAATCTTAACGTATTTAGCAGCAGTATCAGTAAAAAATTAGGATCCACGGATTAAGCATTTCAAAATTTGCAGAAAGTAATTCACATTCATCACATTAAACTATAAAAATCTAAGTTTTTTTGATACCTGTAATTCAAAACGACTAATCACATTAATAATTACATCGTAAATAAATCATTTATCTTTTAATGACAGTTTACTTAATAAGTATGATGTTGAGTTCTGAGTAAGTTCGCATCTGTCCCTACAATAGTTTAAAGGCGTCGTTAAAAAAGTACTAAAGTCAGGCTCAATATTAATCTTTTCATGCTCAGGTAAATTTTTCAGTAATTCCATAACCTTAAGTCAAAAAATTTGTTTATTTAATCTATCTGACATTTTTTTGCAAAATGACCCCAAAACATCAAATATATCCAAAACAGTTGCTTGGTTTGATTCCAACTTTTAAAGTCATAAGATATGCGACAAGAAATTTAAATAAATACATACGTTTTCCGAAATTTCGTTATTGTTAATTAACTGGACAGCTTTAACTACCTTAGGCACGTCATATTCTTACGAAGATAAAAATTACGATTTTGAGCATCCTAGAATAACATAATCTTGTCAACAGCAGGCGCCATTGAGAGTCATCGAGTTATTACATGCGTAAAAATTTCTTTGAATTCAGTCTCCGTAAAATCACAAAATTCGGCAAATTTTTATCCACGCTTCGCTGAATTTGCAAAATGAGAATATATTTTTAATATGATATTTTCTATATCTAAATTCAGTTTGCCTAATGATTTCTTCAGACTGTTATGAATTAAGTCTGCATGACAATTAGCTTTAAAAATGTTTTTATTTTATCAAGCATAAATTTAAATAGAGAATGTTGTTTCCCTTAGTTTGAATTCGTGTTATCCGCGTTTAAAGCCGTAATATGCGAAAAATCAAATTGCAAACGCTGTAACGACGTTTGCACCATTTTAAACATACTTTCGCTAGTTTCATCATTCTTTTCTATAGTCCAGTACCACGTTTTGAATCCCCGTTTTATCTAAATAATGAATACAAATAGGAAATAAAATTCAATTTTTTTAATTTGACGCGTCGTCGGTAACGCGAAAAAAAATTCCTTGATTTTAAATTAATTATAATATTTTGAAGAATGTATGGTGCTAAAACATTTTCAACAAACAAACATTTTCAGAAAAAGTTTCAGCGTTTAATTTTAGTCCGCAGTCTAATAAACTATAAGACATATTATGTTTAACACAATGACATAATATGTCGACCACTTCTACCGCAATTACAGAATTCTCTTCGTCAGTGCCAGATTTGTAAAAAAAATTTAATGGATTTGCTCGTGGAGCCGATTAGTTCATAGAACAACGATGGCTAGTCGTTTTTTCATGATTAGAAACTGCAGTGTAACCTTTATGTTTCACACTAAAATGTGATCTGCAAATCAGGCAATAAGCCTGAGTAGTTTTTTTGATTTTCACGCATTTGATAGGGCACTATTTAAGCCACGAAAATTCTTTGAGCCAATTTTTTGCTTTTATTATGTGATGATGATGACTGCTCCATATTTAACCTATAAAATATAACTTTAGTGAAAGCTATTACTAATTCGAATGCATGTAACCTACTTTTGAAATGAAATTCAAACAGTAATCACTAATCACGGCCTGTCACTCCTCCCAGACTTTCAGGATAAAAACATAACACGTTTCAGTAGGTACGCAAAGGCAATGACCGAAATGCAAAGGTTGGAAACGCGGCGAAACGCCTTAGGATTCTTGGGAAACACGGAAGTTCACGGAACATAAAATCGAATGTAGAATGGAATAGAGACATCTATACCACAATTAATTTTTCCTCCATTTTCTTGCCCCGTCTTGTCCGGCAAACAAAACTCAACTGATGCTCTTTTTACTGCGTGCGGCGCGGCGGCGGCGCTGCACCGCACTACGCTGCATTAACTTTACTGCAACGGACTTGGTGGAATGAACCTCATAAGCCACCCATAATATAAAAGCATTGCAGTGACACATGTCGCTGCTACGGCAGTGCGGCGTGCAGCGCCGTATCCAGGGGAATGTTCGCTTTACTCTTGCACCACATGTTCGTTTCATTTATCTGATCTTGCAATCTTATGCAATTGTGGATCAAATTGGAGTCTAGGGCAGTTAATAATAAGTTTTGTAAAGTCACCGATAAATATCAGAAAGAAGAGGGGGCCTAAATTAGACCCCTGCGGTACACCTGAAGAAACCCCGTAACTTTGAAAACGGAAACGTTCAATTTCAACAAATTAATGACGGCCAGTTAAATATGACTGTATGTACAAGAGCAACCAGTTCATCCGAAAATCCCATGGCATAATTTT
This sequence comes from Pissodes strobi, assembly GCA_016904865.1. Taxonomy (NCBI): domain Eukaryota; kingdom Metazoa; phylum Arthropoda; class Insecta; order Coleoptera; family Curculionidae; genus Pissodes; species Pissodes strobi. The sequence goes on from MU182330.1 coordinate 254,207, forward strand.
TTAATAGAAGTGGGTTGTGGTCTATTTGATCAAACGCTTTTTGAAAGTCCATATATGCCTCGTCAACCTGACCTTGATCCAGCGTAGTGCAAATATTTTGAGAAAGAAAAGTTAAGTTTGTATCACAAGACTTTTTCTGCATAAACTCATGCTGTTCCGTCGATATGAAGCTTTTAATCTGAGAATAAATTTGACAAAAAATGCACGACTCAAAAAGCTTAGAGAAGTTGCACAAAATTGAAATAGGCAATTTGCTTTCCTAAAATCAAAAATTTTGGTTGTCCATTTTTATGCAGTACAAACTAATTATTATAATGTGTTAAATTGTTGTTGCATATTTATGAACATGACACATTGGATATAATAAGTAGTCTACCATTTCAATTTAGTCTTGTATAGTGTTGGGTTAAGTTTAAAATATCAATAAAATAAATAGGAACAGTACTCTTAGCATTCCGTTCAGCTTGATAAGTTCCAAAAGAAGGAGCATTAAAATTATCTATGATTACGACTTTTCTGTTTTGTATATTTCCATGTAGAACTAAGGTTTCTAAAACCTGTTCATAATTATCATTAGAAGCGAGCTGTAAATAAATAACTATGACAGCTAAAACAGAATATTTGTAATACATTTTACTCCCAACTACATCAATTAAGGAAAATTGCTGAGAAGTTTCACCAAATTGGCACCGAACATTAACAATAGACAAGAAGGTTCACTCTAAGCCCCGCCCTCAGCATTTCCCTCCTTGCCCCGTCGCGGAACCTGATGAAATGCTGGTTAACCACTCAGGCTTCGTGCTACGTTTCACCCCCTTCGTGGAAGTCTGGCGTCTCGCCTTTGTAAGTGCTACATCAAAAGTGCCGACTTAGAGTGAACCTTCTAGTCTCTTGTTAATGTTCGGTGGTACTGGACTGTAATCCAGTTTTACCGCTTGGAGCACTCCCACTCGCGTGGAAACGTCGCAGGCCAATAAGTTCCTATCTTATCGAAATACTATTCAGGAAAAAGCTCCGCGTTGAATACATCATCCTGAAGCCAAGTTTCTGTTAAAGCAATGAGACTGAAAAACTAGTAGAGACCGAGTTGTAGAGTTCTGTTACTTTTGTGTTTAAGCCACGGAGGTTTTGATAATGAAATGGTATAATATTATTATTGTAAGAGGGTGACTTACTTAGTTTAAGGAAACAATTTTAGGCATTCCGTGAACATACCTAATCTTAAGATTTTATTCACCGCTATTATCCCCTCTGTTAAGCTCATCCGTAACTTCTTGATAAGAGCTTATTTGTTTGGGGGTCTTATCAAAAGAAATCGGTATGTTCTTTAGGCTGTTACTACCTTTATTAATTATGTTAGAAACACAAAATTTCTTCGTAAAGGTAACTTTAATTTTCATAAGACCTTCACTGGTTGGCGAATAATAAGTATCCAATATATGGGATAAAACAATATTGGTAAATATATCACTGGAAAGAAAGTTTAAGATGTCACTAACCGCAGTCTCTTCTCTACAAATTCTTTACAATACAATTTTTTAGAAAATTTCCTATTTTATTTTAGTTTTCTGTTATTATTATAGCTCTTATTTGTATTTGTTTTGATATTGTAGGATGACGAACTTACAAAAAGACCATTTTCCGCTGGATATGTTCCAAAAAAGAGCCAATATTTATCTAAAGGGTATGTGGACAGCAGTTTGGAAAGTATTGAAGGTAATTAATTTTATTTAGCTTTCACGTTATCGATTATGTAAAACTCTGCGAAAATTATCTTGTCGAAAATATTATGCCTAAAATGATTCAGTTCGCAAAATATACAAGTTAATTACTTAATACTGGTTTTATATACGAGTTTTTTCTTAATACATTTGACGAATATATATTTCTTTTAAATATACAAAAGCGCAAAAGCACGTTTAAAAGCACAAGGGCTTTTAAACTATCACCATTTCTTGGTTTTGCAGAATTTGTAGTTAATTGAAATTATTTTTTGTGGCAAATGATATTGTAGCATAATATTAAAATGTGATAAGATAATTGTGTAACTTTGAAAGTTGCAACTTTATAAATTTGAATTACCAATTTTCTAAGCATTAGTGTTTTACCGCGGGACTATTTTATTTTTTTTTTATATTTCTTTGTTTCGAAAAAAATATTTTTTTATAAAAATACTACAGTTTTTAATGTAACGATATTGAAATTTAACTTTTCATAAAAATACGATATATCATGCTACATAATATATCATAAAAGTCGAAAAGTACACGATAAATATAATAGGCGATTTTAAAAATATTATTTTTTTAAGTGCTTTAGAGCGTTTGTTAACGAACGTTTTTTTACCGGATAGCGGGCCTGTGCTACACGGGTACGCTACACTGTCGACGAATCGTTTATGGCAAGCTGATGTTTCCGTTTGTCTACATAAAATCTCGTCAGTTCCAAACAGAAAGTGCGCGTGAATACATGTTGGTAATATCGACTAAGAAAGAAAAGCTTATATTAGCGTATTATTTGTAAAAAAACTGCAGAAGGAAGAAAAGAGCAAAAGGAAAATGTGGGTACATCTCGTTTTATTAGAAATAACAAATTATGGTGCTTTGCATACCCTCTTTGAAGAATTAAAGAAAGACGAAATAAAATTTTTAAATTTTTTCCGAATGACTAAAAAAGTTTTTACAACTTTTTGGGAATGGTGCATAATAAATTAAAACGTGCTGATACTAATATGCGCCTATCCATTACACCTGCTGAAAGGTTAGCTGTAATCGTAAGGTATGTATGAATATGTTATTAAGTTTTGTAACATATAAATAAAAATTTTGACATATCATAAAAATTATTGATAGGACCCAGGCGATTTTGCAAAATTGTAATCACTCTGACTGGATGTATGTTGACTGGCCATTAGTGATCCCCTAGACTGTTCCGCAAGCGGTGCGCGAAAATAATCTCTACGGTGTAATGCTACAAATTTACGTGATTCGCTCTATGCTTTTTCATTATCATTTGTAGTTGAAGTGGTTGCATGATGTCTTACCCATGGATGTGGATTCATATTATTCTGGGCAACTTGAGATGGCAGTAAATGGTAGGTCATCGAATTGGTGTTTTGATAGGCCTGTGTCTGGGGCTGCAAATTATGCTGCGGCACATTTCTCTTCTGAACGTCTGGCAGGGTTTTAATTATCTCATACTGAAAATCCACGATATCAGCATCGCTGAATTTTTCTATGGTGGGTGCAATACCTTAAAAAAAAGGCATTATTCTGCTATCATTTTCTTTTTCCACATAATCTAATAGACTTGTAATTCTTTTGTCCAAGGTATTCTTTGGTACCTCTTTCTTCTTTCTCTTTTTTGGGACTGCACAGTCATCTATGTCCGTGGTTTCCACGACGCCTTCGGCAGGTGGCATATTTGTTTATGTTGGTCGATGAGTCACAATATTATTTAAAAATTGTATTGGCTCATAAAATTTATATGTTGTTATGAACTTTGCTTGTACTCTTTCAGTTTCACAGCACATGTCATCCAGTTATCTCTTGCATTACTCCATTTCTTCAAAACTTCCTTGTCTGAAAATAAAAACAGTTATAAACAATACTTACGTAATATTTAAATACCAACATTTATACAGCAATATTTATATAATTTTTATCATCAGGAAATATCTTCATGGACCTGCAGTACACATTTAGGATAGTAATCGAAACTATTAGCTATATTGTTCGAAAATTGTGTAAAGCGATATGGCCCGAGTGTCAGATCTACAAGAAAATTCCATCATAGGAGGAGTGGCTAATCACAGCAGACAATTTGGAGGGTGCAGCGAATTTTGCTCTTTTCTTAGGAGCGATAGACGGAACGAGTTATAAAGCCAGAATGGCAAAGAATGCGATTTGTATTCAAAGAAACATAATTTTGGAAACGTTTAGTAAACAATAGATTAAAGATACCTCCATCTGCTAACAAATTGGGAACTGAATGTGAACTACCCTATGTATTTGTTGCTGACGAGGCATTCGCATTACACGAACATATACTTCGCCCGTTTGGTGGCCATCAGCTCGATGATGTAAAAAGAACATTCAACTGTCGTCTGAAGAACAAGACGGTACCTTGAATGCGCGTTTGGTATAATGGCGAATAAATGGCGAAAACTTGTTGTTTGCTGCAAATTTTTATTCACAAAAAAAAGGGATTATTAATAACATTGCAAGTGAATCATATACTACTGATTCTAATTCCGACCTACGCGATGTACCTCGTTCAAATTCGGTAAGTGGCAGTTTAACAGCAAATCTGATTCACAATAAATTTGCGGAGTATTTTATGACGCCACAAGGAAGATTGCAGCGGCAGAATCAACATTTTTAAGAAATAATGTACCTATAGGTAAATAAATAATATATCCTTACCAAATTTATTTTTTATTCTTTATCCGATAATGTATCGACGCTTTCATGTAAAGTCACGCATATTTCTTTCCACGCCGCAAAATTGAGCTGCTTATTTTTGTAACTGTCTGTGGTTTTGACCCAAAGTACTGGTCTACTTTCCACCAAACCATATAAACGTGGTTATCCATATTTTATTAGGTACAAATCGTACGATGTCTTTAGCACACTTGTTTAACCAAACAAAATTTTTGGGAAGCGCAAACACCTGCCATAAACTAAAGCATATATAAAACCCTAAAAACAATAGATAGGCAACTATGTATAACGAGCCGAAGCGTTGTAACACTCAGCGCCGTCTGGTGGGTTTAGGAAATTTATTCTAATTGTTCGATATGATCCAAATTTTGACAAACGCATGTCTGACAAAATGAAGACCACGTCGAGCAAAGAGATTTCTCACTCTTTGCTCAATGTGGTCTTCATTTTGTCAGACATGCTTCTGTCAAAATTTAGAGCATATCGAACAATTGCTGATGAAAACATTTTTTGGATTAAGGGTTAATTTGAAATAAAAAACGTTTCATTGTGGATTTATTTTTAAATATTCAAATTCAAAATATAGCAGAATTATGGTATATGAAAGTACAACAAATATAAAATAATACAACATAACAATATTAATATAATATAAATTCAATAGTGTAGGAGACATCTTCAATTTTTTAAACTTTTCTTCAAACTGGTGGAACTGAAGTTCAGTTTTTGGCAGTTTTTCGCAGCTGCCTGGCTACTTTGTGAAAAGATCTTGCTTTGGAGTTAAATTTGATGCTCTATGTACTTTTATGTATGACAACAAACTGGTACGCTTTCCTAAACCTGGAAGGAAAAAATGTGAGATGATTCTCTTAGCGTAGAAATATGTATTTAGAAGACCAATATACAGGTTAGCAATGCAGAGCGCTTTCGGCCTTAGATCATCATCAATGCTTCTTTGTCAGGAACTAACACAATCGAGTCGAAACAATCTTGGACCACACATAGGTTAAACATTGAAATTAAAATTGAAAATACATCACCAATTGCACAGAAAGAGAGGGCTGTTATAGCCCATTTTTCAAATTTCTAAGAAGTATGTGCGGCTACATCTGTAGCAACTTGACCCGCAAAGGGTCACATTATACCCAATGCATAAGATAAACTAAACTGTAAGATTTAAAGCTTCTTTTCCTGGGTACGAGTTTAATAAAATGTATACTTTTTTATTCATAGTTCAAAACCCCTAGGTCGATTTTCATTAAACTTGGCAAGTTTGTCATAATAAAAGATGGATAGATTGATAGCTCTTTATTAGATCTCTTTTGATGCAAGCAGATTTTCTGTAATTATTTCGGTGGCGTCACAAAGGGCAACTTATTTGGAAAAGGTAAAAAATATGGTACACACCACTGCTTTTTGGTAAGTTACAGTTTCTTTTAGATTAAGCACTTTAAATTACAACCTCTTTCTCTTATACATTTTTTCTCTATCTTGCTTACTTTTCAAGAAGTGTAAAAAAATAAGTTAATTCAGTCGATAAATTTAAACAACAAATGAAGGGAACAGTTCTTATTAAAATAATTTACATTAAATGTGTTGTACCTACTTACTTGAGATTTTAGCTGGTGTACACACTTTATAAGAGGTCTCTTAACAGGTTTTTTTTTTATTGCAGTGGCACACACACTAAAGGGAGGTCCTTTGGCGCTCGACGAGCGGTGTGTGTACGACGAACTGGTGCGCTCCTGCCGTCTGTCGGGACTGTCTGACAGGAGTTGCCAGGGGCGGGATTATGCGGGCCAAATTCTGGGAACATCTGCCGTGAAAGTATCTGTAAAACAGAGACATCTTGGCCACATGTCTGCGATGTTCCAGACTATCCAGATTCCGGGTCAACTCCGGATCGCCGATGAGACGCACAGCCCTCTTCTGAATGGAATCCAGCAGCTTTAGGGTATGCTTTGGTGCGGCACCCCAGATATGTGATCAATATTCTAAGCACGGTCTTATATGCGCTTTGTACAGCAAGAGCAACTGCTGCGGTGTATAGAGTTTTTTGTTGCGAAATAGCGCACCAAGCTTCTGGGAGGCTGATTTTGCGATGTTAGCAACATGGTCATGCCATGACATATTGCTGTTGACCGAGACACCTAGCAGCCCGATTGACGAGGATGAAGGAATGATCGATCCTGCCATAATGATGTCAGGGCCCGCTGTATTGGCCCTCTTAGTAAACGTTGCTGCTTGGGTCTTTGCTGCATTGAACTGGACCAAATTTCGGTCGCCCCAAGTTTGAACTTTCTCCAGGTCTTGATTAAGTGCCGTAATCTGCTCCTGTCTGCGGTGATGAGTCTCAGTCGCTGGTAAGGGTTTTTCTGATCTAAAGTGGGAGACGCCCCAGTTTGCAGAATTGTAATGCCAGATTTTGCGAGGCAATGGTGGATCCTTCTGTATGGGTGGCAATTCACAAACCGTTGTAATAAGTTTGTGGTCGGAGGTACCTAATGGCGGACCAACTGTAACCTTGTACTGGTCAGGATTGGTGGTCAGAAAAAGATCCAGGAGGGCGGCGAATTCGCCCCTCTCTGAGATTCGAGTTGGTTCGTCTACAAGTTGAGTAAGCCAGCAGCTGATGGCAAATGCTTCAGCTTCTCTACCTTCGTTGTCGGTCTTGTTGTGATGTTTAAGCCAGTTGGTGTTGTGGGCATTGAAGTATCCCAGAACGATTATTTCTGAACTGGGGCGATCGACCTGTATTGAGTCAAAAGTGGTAGCTAGTGTTGAGAAAAAGCTTTGGTAGGCTCTATCGCTCGGAGGGCGATAGAGACAACATATAAACTTGGTTAATCCCTTGGCGGTGAACTTGAGCCACATGACGTCAAGTTTGTCCGGTTCGAGTATTTCCTCGCGGTGACATGAAAGATCGCTTCGGACAAAAACGCATATTCCGAACTTATATCTAAATCGGGTATGTAAGTCGTAACCAGGATGGAGGTAGTTCACTGTTGTTGTTGTAGAACATACTTGTGTTTCTGCAAGGGCTAATATGTGTGGTCTATTTGCTTACAGATGTTGGTGTACCGAATTTATGTTTGTATTTAGGCCTCTTATGTTGCAGAAATCAATTCTAAATTGGTTCGGTATCTTTGATGTCTGTGAAATGCGGAATGAAAGGCTCTAAGGGCCACCCAGCGCCCGGAGATCCTAGTAGGCTTATGCATCTACCACCCAGGGCCGCTTCCACTCGAAGCATCGGCCTCAGACTCATTCCTTTGGCGGTCCCTAGTCTGACAGGGGTAAAAATGGGGTTTGTTGTATCACTCCCCAGTGATCAGCTCCAGACTTTGTACTTTGGTGTTCTCCAGCCTGGAGGAGGACGATGGGATTTGATGGGTCACATCCCGTGGCAACTCGGAATGGTGGGGGCGTCACTCCCCGCAATCAAACTCCTCTCACCAGTTTGACGTTCCTGCCAGCCAATACAATGCAGCCCCTGTTGTCACAGACTGTCATTGATCAGCTCCAGACTTTGTACTTTGGTGTTTTCCAGCCTGGAGGAGGACGATGGCACTTGATGCGCCATATCCCATGGCAACTCGGAATGGCGGGGGCGTCACTCCCCGTAATCAAACTCCTCTCACCAGTTTGATGTTCCTGCCAGCCAATACAATGCAGCCCCTCTTGTCACAAACTGTCATTGATCAGGTGGTGAAGGATGGAGTTATGAAGGCTCCACAAATGCTGAAGTAGGCGGAACCTCAATTGTCTGCTCAGGCCGAGGCTGAGGCATATCTGGGACAACCTTGTCGCATGGAGAATCTAGAAACAAATATTGAAACATTAAATGCTACAGTTAACATGCATTTCCCTAGAGGTTAATCCATATACAAAGTTGGAATTGTATCTTGTTTTAGGGTGGATTTGTTATTGAGTTCCTATGAAGCGAGCTGAGGATGCGAAGTGAATGTCGCAGGTGCGATAAGACTTGCGAACCCTGTCTAAAGGCTTGATCTTCAAATATTTTCTATCCAAAGGCTGTAAAGCTAAGAAAATAAGAAATTATTGTTAATAACAGATTTATTGATATAGATGATCCATATTTCTGTTAAAAGATCAGCTTTTGTCGGGACCAATCCAAAAAAGTTTAAACTCAGTTTTGCACATTTCAAATCAGAAATAAAACAAAGGTGGACAAAAGCTCATAAAAAAGAAGAAGTTTTTCTTAAAAACAATCGTGCATGGTTAGAAGGAACGTTTGAGATTCCCCTTGCTACGCGAAATCGACCTGACCGTCCGCGCAAATCTTTTAAATAACAACAAAATATTTTGGCAAATTGTAAAGACAAAGTATAAGGATAAAGGTATATAAATTGTACGTAGGAATGTGTGATGTTTATCGTACTTTTGGCACTTGTCAGGCATTTAAAAATAACTTTTCCATAAAAGTACTAATACTCTGTCGAAAATTGTTAACTCTTTCAAGCAAAGGGACTCTAAAAGATTTTTCACATACCTTTCGGAAAAATATGCATTTGAGCATCTTTGTTATAGTTTTTGCAACTTGGTACGCTACAGTTGAACACCATTTCGTTAATTATTTAGAAAAATAAACAAGAACCAACACAAACAACAAAACAAACGCTGAAATACAAATGGCGGCCATCCGTCTTCGTCGCTGTCATCTCATTTCATATGACACGTACGAGTCTGCGTACTGCAGTGCAGCGTATCTCAGCGACGCCTAGCGGGTTTAGAAAATAACTACTTGCTTAGGATCCGACGTTTTCATTGCAGTTACCAGAGTGTGAACTAAAGTGGTAAGTGGTCCGGGCCGGCGAACGTCGCGCGAAGGTGCATCGGATGAAATGTCGGCGCGCAGGCAGCCAACGGATTGACTTCCGGTGCCTCAACAAACATTCATACATTCACAAACATTCACCTGAAGAATATTGAACAACGGTCCGTCGTAAAAAACGTTACAGTCAACAAGAGCTCTTAGGGTACTTTTGTGATAAAAATATTCATAAGAAGTAATATATAGTGTATTCAGAATATCGTATGGATGATAATTGCTGTATATAGTTTGAGAGCTGACACAAAAAACAACTGTCTCATGAATTACGAAAGGTTTGAATTCACATACCGTTGTAGTTTTTAAACCGTCCGTCTGCCGGGTGTGAGTGGTCGCTTTATTAGCTTAAAACTACAAAAATAAATAAAATAGCTCATAACTGCCCAATCATTACCAGCATAAATGTTTTATGAAAAGGGCCAAAGATCTTAACAAAATTTAACTCGGAGGCGTCTGCCGTTGGAGGTTATCGCTATTTCGAAAAAGACTATTAATTATGTCAAAAAAACGCCGTAAACTTCCTCAAGGGTTACCGCCGTTATTTTTGTGTCAAAATATTACCAAATATAATAAGTCCATTTTTTCACGTGACATTAAGGTCGCGACTTTAGTGCCATGACAGCGAAGCTGTAACATTATGTGTCCCGATGTCAAAGGGAATTTGATATTTTTGGTGACATTGAGTGACATTTAACGGAGTGTTGCCCATGAAAACAGTATTGTCACAGTGTCGCGGCAGTTGAAAAGTGAAGTGGAAAAAGTGGAAAAGGAACAGACAAACTTCGACGTTATCCAGTTTTTGGAAGAATATGAAAAAAACCTTGTTTGTTGAATAAAGTTCACCCTAAATTTAAAGACAAAACTGCAAGGGGTAAAGCTGAAGAACTTCTGTTAGTCATAAGTGGACTGTCAGACGTGAAAACTCTCCGAAAAAAATTAGAAGCATTCAAGGTACATACAATACGGAAGAGCGGAAAAATAATAATAGTAAAAAAAGTGAAGCTGGAAGCCAAGATGTGTATGTACCGAGGTTGTCTTGGCTTACGGCCTCTTCTCCAATAAAATATGCAGCGTACTTGTCAGGTTTCCCATGATCATCTTTGCGGTAATTACGATTTCTAGTTCTGTTTAGAGGCAGTAATCCGACCGAAGGGGGTTCATTTTGCCAACTTCTTAGTATAGTTTTAGCCTGTTCAGTTCTTCCACGTCAACTGTCATGCTACCACTTTCAAGCCCGATTGTTTTTCCAATCCAGCTATGTAATGCCAGCTCGCTTTTACTACTTTTATTGCAGTTTGTTTACCCAGACCGATTCGTTTTCGAAACACTCGAAATCTTTTGGCAAGTATTGCAAAACTGTTCTCAACAATGCGCCTAGTGCGGCCATGTCGGTAATTAAAGATCTTTTCGACGTAACGAATTCCAGGACTTCGGGGATATTCATAAGATAGGGCTTTAGGGGAAACGCATCATCTCCCGGTATGAACAGGCTGGAGGTATACTGAATGCGTTAAATTCAAGTGTAGTTTTCAATGTAGAATTAGCCAAAACTGCGCTATCTACTCGACTACCATACGCTCCTACGTCTATTAGCGTAAAGCCGTAATCGTGACCGACTAGTTCTAAAAGCACAATGCTGAATGTTCCCTTGTAGTTATGATATAGAGACGTGGTATTCGGTGGACATTGGATTACGACGTCTTTGCCGTCTAATGCCTCGACGCATTGCGGGAAGCTCCACTTCCGATTAAAACCTTGCCCGATGTTCTCCCATCCACTTTCAGTTCTTGCTACCTGAAGCAATAATGAACTTTTTTGTTGTAGCAATCAGACGAGAAGGTGGAAGAGGAGAATCACACTGTTTGCGAAAACGATGAAAGTGAACCTATTCACAGTGATAGTACTTTACAAGAGAAAAATATGGATATAGCTCCTACGTCATCACCAACTGGGCACAATTTAGAGCCAAATATAACGCAATGTCCATCACAAACCATCTCAAGGATATTTTTCCTTCCATTCTTAGCTTCTTATTTTTGAAACGTTTCCCATTCGCTAGGATTCGCCACTTTTCGTCTTTTTCTGGAATGGTTGATCTGATCAAGAGACTCTATTCCGTCATCCTCCGGTATTCCCATTTCCTCAGATTCGCCACTATTTGAAACGCTGCAGTTTTTTAATAACGGCGAATAATTAGAAGAGTCGCAACTATCTTGGTCACTGCTTGTGATTCGTACGGCACAAGACTATCTGCGTGTTATTTTATCAAAATTAAGTTAATTTTAAGTAAACACAAATAACGTTTTGTTAGAACCGTTTACGTTAGTTATTTAGCGGAATTCTCGTTTATATAAAAATAACTTAATCTAGTCAAAATATCTTTTAATTTTTATTCCATCAAAAAAATATCTAACATAGTATTTTAACAATAATCGGTTCCAAAGGTATAAGTTACTTAATCAGGTTAGGATACTGTTATTATTTCTACATTTTCTCTTACCTTTGGCAAAACAAGCTTCAGGTTTAATTTGATATAGACAGGTGCCTTTTTGATTGGCTCCTTTACTTTCTTTACTCATATAGATAAAGGAATGATCAGTTCCACTACAGTGTTGATCCCGTTCATAAACATAAACCTTTCTAGCTGGGAACTTGGTGGATGTTAATTGATTATCAGGGTGACATAGAACCTGATTTTCGACATTTTTTTGATTTTGGGATTGTAGTCTAACTAAATCATCCGAGAAATCTTCTATTTCTACAGGCAGCACACTCTTAACAAATAAAATTGAGTCCATTAAAATAGGCATACTTTTTAGGGCCATTTTCCAATTCTGAGGCAGCCAGATTTTTAGTTATCATATTTTTAGCTTTATTATTGATGATTGTCAAATTTTTCTCCCTCTTGAAGTCATTGTAATAGCTCCTATAAGTAAACTTAAGCCCCAGCGGTACACTTTTTTTAATTCAAAATCTCCTATTTGAAAACGCAAAATAAAAATTGATAATTAACCGGTATTGCAATTGAAAACATATTTATTTTGTCGATAGTATATCTCTTACACTTTAAAAAAATAAATAGAAAATAAAAACTCACCATTTAATAACAAAACACCACTTAGTCACCGATGTTTAGACAGAGTGATGCAACACGTGACTACACTTGTTAATAAAGGAGGTTTTGCAGAACAATTTTATTTCCGACCGCGGTTCAAGGCACAATTTTATTCGAATTTAATTTTATTGAAATATGGGAGGGTTTATCAATACATGAGCAGCAGTGGCGGATAGATGCCATAAATATCTCATTTTCGCAAATATATCAGCCTCACCGTCGATATATAAAAAGAAAAACTTAGAAATATATTTTGGACATAATTACAATAAAAGTATTTTATTTTCAGATGATGTGCTTCCATCTTCCAACTTATATAAGAACCTTTTTGCTGAGCAAATCAGTTCGTGGAGATCCTGTAAACCATCGAGTTCAGCGGGAAATAGCGAAAACACGTCGGATTTTCCAAATCAGAGTAAAGAAAATACATGTGAGGAAAGCAGCTCTATTTCTTCAGAAGAAACTTTGCACAACTCTGAAGACACACCTAAGGATATTTGTGGTACATTTATCTCTCTGCCTATTTTAAGTCTATTAATTAATATGCTAGAAATTACAAGTTACTGCATGCTGCATATTTGTTTAATGTAATTGCACTCGAAGTCCTTGTCAGCGTCGGCAGTTTACGTTTAATTGTAGATTCAGACGAATTACATTTTTATAAAGTTCGGATTCATTATCGAAACCTACCTATTTGCTGTCGAATACGTTTTAATGAAAATTTATCTGTTAAAGTTTTGATAATAATTAAAAACAAAATTGGTAAATATCGTTTGTTGTTGCGAACGAAATATAACCACCGAAGAACCAAACCCATATTGTAATAATATATTCTTTGACAGTTTTTGTTTCCTGTTACATAACAGGTTTTCTTTTGACATTTGAGTAACCTGGCCTGAAATTATTTTTAGAATCACCATTTCTTCTTATCCAAGATAAGAAGTTACAGGTTTTTCGAAAAATCTTTATTGACGTTTTGCCCACGTCAATGTGAATAAAATGGCATACAACGATAATATAAACTTTAAAAACTCAAGTATTTCATATTTCATTTATACTGAGATATAAATGTACCAAAATGTATATTCAGAAAATAAAACTGATTGTTGAAATATTAAAAATAAGACAATCATAATGTGATCTTATTAACGTATTAATAGAGGACAAAGATTCATTTAATATTTACAAGCATCGTAATTGCAAAATTTTGTGTTAGAACATCTCCGGCACAATACACATCCCGCTTTCGGCCTGAAAATCGGTTCTGCATAAAAAAAAGAAAATTGTTTGTCTTCTTCATTGTCAAGTATTTCAGCAGTAAAGTGGAATTATTCTTTAAATATTCCCATTGGATCTATTTTTAAGGGTTTTTCACTTGTCGTGCGGACTGTCGCTTCATTTCCCTCGCTTCTATAATCTCTTTTTCTTTGACTGGTTGTGGGTATAAAGACTGAAAGCTTGTTATTCTACCCTTTTCTACCCCTTTCTTTAGGAAAGTTTCCCGACGTTGTTGGATCTCACTATGTGGAGATTGGTCTATATTCAGTGGTTTTCTAAAATCACCCAGAATATTATGAATTTTGGCTGTGGTAGTTATTGTATGTTGAGACGGCTGATAAACAGGTGTTGTTTCAGGACTGGCGACTGTAATGTTACGGTCCAAAGGTGGACCCGTCGGAGTGGAGCAACTACTAGAGCTCGTGCTACCCAAAGAGGTTGTATCCTCTTCCTCAGCACTGTCGTTGACAGTATCACCTGTAAATTTTACTTTTGTAAGCCTTATTGGTTTTTATCCATTTTTATCTTTTAGCGTACCAAGTAAAAGTTACACCAAACATAATTATTTGAGCCATACCCGTGCGCAAAATTCGAAAACTTTCGGCATTGGCAAGCTGGTTTATAAATTATATGTGACTTCTTAACCATCAAACATTCGAATGACCTAATTAAATGGAGGTCATTGAGGTGTAGGAATGCTCACGCTTACTTAAAAAAATCAGCTTAATAAAACGAGGTTCCTTTTATAAAATGCATACCCGAATGTTTTTTTAACTCGAGGCCAAAATCTTTTATAATAGCTTTTTAATATGGGTACTGTTTTTATCGTTTCGAGCTGTTAATTAAATTGAAACAGGTATCTACAATGAAATTCCTCAGTCATTGTGAACCACTGAGTGTGGAAAAATCTTCTTTTATTACTTCCGTTATTTCGCATGTTGTGTTTGAATAAAATCCGATGTATTCTATTCTCTTTAGTTTCGTTAAGTAATTTATTGGCTTTTCTGGAATATCATGATGAACCAATGACGGAGCGATGAACGAATAGAAAAATGATTTTAGTTTTGGGAATACATTGTTCCAAAATCCTCTACTTCTATTTCTTTTTTGTAAATAAGTACAACGGTTTTTGTAAATAAAGGCCTAGTATTCGGTCTTAATTCCATGTCTTATTGCTGGAATATTTTTCAATAATTTAGGATTGATTATATGTCTCGCAAGAGATGTTAGTTTCTTCTCTGTACGGGCTTTGAAAAATACTGCAAACATAGATGCTGTTAAAAGTTTCGTAACCATTGGAATCAAAATATTCATATCTATTCTACTGTACAGCATCAATCTGGGGGGATACTAAAATGCATTTAGAACATAAAAACTTCTCAGAAGACGTAGACAGGCCAGTTTTTGTGACACAAGTATTATGTGTCTAGTTACTGCACGGATTACGGACTATACAGGCAATAGGCCAGTCACAATTCTCATCATTGTATCGCCGGCCATAGATACAAACTACATTTTCGAAATGCAGATTCTCTTTTAAATTACGAAACTTCATAATTTTTTTATTACCAGTAAAATTGGTGGGTTTTGTATTCCTGGACTTTTATTCCAACTCTCTTGGGAACGAAGTCCTTGGTTTAATACGCCTGTATCTGACTTGTCGCTTATTGTAAATGATTTGGTACTTCTTTTGTTCCTTACTTCAAAACTAGCTTCTTTTGTCACAAATAATACATGTCTTCTAATTTTCCTCAGAACGCGACTACATTTTTGATTTACTAGTCCATCTAAAACATATCTTACTATACCAAACCATCTTTCAATGGGAGCATCGCTAAATCTCTGCCCTCCTGAAAGAACGCTAGTCAACAAGGTATCTCTTAAAAAAACTGTCAAAGAATTCATTATTACAATATGAGTTTGGTTCTTCGGTGGTTATGTTTTGTTGGAAAGATGGAAACATCCTCTCTCGCACTTTGTGTCATTTGTTTTTTGTAATGTTTGGTTGAAATCACTTCGTTTCCTTTTAAATTAATGAAACTGTTTTGTTCCAAGGATATTGTTGCAATTTCTACAATGGCATCTTTGGCACACTGGCTTTGTAATTTCAATGTAGCGGTTATGTTAATGTTCTTCAGCAACAAGCAAAAGTCGTTCCATTGCAAACTGAATGATGCAGCTACTGTTTCCCTTAGTGTTTTTATGTGATATTCTGGATAATGTTCGGATATCAAAGCCGACATTAACTTGAAATACTTGAATAACCGATAAGGATGAATCTGAATACAATTTTGTGTTAGTTTTTTTTTGATATTGCAGAAAATCGAACGTGATTTGTTAATAATTTGTCAAATTCATACTATTTCAAGCCAAAAGCATAATATTTATAAAAGCAAAACTTAAATCGGTTACTACTTTTGTAAAAACAGGCCACTGAATCTTACTTGCTATCAAATAACTTTTAAAATTGAATATCCATGACGGAATTGATCCTGCGTAGACAGGCCATAGATACAAACTACATAATTGTGCATGGTTCGTATCTTTTTGCTGCTAGGAATTTGTATAACTCCAGCATAATAATATACTCTGTTTTGTCCTCTTTAAACGGCTTTCTAATGATGCTGCCCGTAGCATCCAAATACAAAACTGGCTCTGGAGTATTTCGTTTGTTCTTTGCTGTAGATGTAGATAGGAACATCAACAGAAATAACATGTTCTGGATGATATTTCATCATTTCAATTAATCATATACGTGATTTCTATTCATATCATTTTTTGCTACTTGCTCCGACCTAATATTGCAGTATTCGTAGTCAGATTTGACGTTGTCGTAATTTCCTACCTCTATAAAAGAGGTCTTCAATTCCAAAACATCGTTGTTCTGTGGCCCACGAAGGGGTTTCATGGCCATCCCGGTCGGCTACGATCCACCATGCAATTGCCCACCAGTAGTCTCTCTATACCTCATAATTGGGATGTTAATGTGTGGAGATGATTTAAGTTCAAGGAATTGCTGAACACATCAATTTTAACGTGAGTTTTATTGGACTTGGAAAGGTCGTAGAAAATCATTTTGAAACATTTGCATTGCTTATGGATGCAGTACCAATGTATTGTCATTATGCCTTTTCGCTCCGAATGAAAGGTTTTCTTAAAACACAATTTACAAGTGCTTTTCACTTGTTGGATTTTTTCATTAACAAGGTAAGAATATTACTTTAGTATATCATCATTTTCGTTAGTAATTAAAAACTATTCCTCAGTGCTTACCTTGGTTGTAAAAAGATTAGCATTTCCTCCCAAAATTTGTATTTCGTTATGTATATTGTATTTCTTAGAGCTTACAGGAGCAAAGAACTGTTTTGAATCAATGTCGGATTGATCTGAAAAATAAACATCCATTTGGTCATTAACAAAATTCTTAATTTTACCAATGATTCCCCCCTGTTCGAAAGATCGATTTTCATTTGTATGACCGATCGATCTCGCATTGTTACTTTTGTATGAAATGGTGGGAACAAATAACTCATTTGATTCGCTCTCTTGTATATCGGATTGCTCTGATAAATCAGCACTATCATCTCCGGCTATTTCAATTTTGTCAACATTATTTGTTACTTCTACTCTAATTTCTTCATTCTTCTGAGACACCACCTGTTTCGTTTAAAAAAAAATAATATTTCCCTTCCAGCAAATGTATAGCTTTTTCCGTATTTTTCATTCTCATTGCTTCACACGGTATATGATAAACAGCACTAGCTGCAAACCAGGATTCACAAGTTAAGTCCATAGGATTTATTTTTCTTTCATTCAATGCGCTTTCGAATTGTTCACGTCGCGTCGGTCTTCCTTATTTTCTATAACGTAGCCCTTCGTTTGGTTTAGCAAAAATTCTTAAGTTTCCTGTATGCCTTTTGAAATATTTGTTGACACAATACCTAGTTTTTTTTTGGTCGAATGTTTTAAATAGATGAAGACATATGTCTTTAAGTCGGTATGGCACTATCCTATTTAAGCTGCTGTAGAGCTGAAAAACTCAGTGCAGGATATTTCTGAATTAAGAAAGCTGACAGCTTGTCAACGTTAATATGAGTGGAGTCAGACTTCATTCTGACCATATTCCGAGCTGAACCTACAGTTTAAAGAAGCAAACGCTGAAAATCGACCGGACACATTGGAAAAAATGTATCAAATATTATTATATTATTATAATATCTATTTGAACAGCACAGAATATAATTATTTATCCGAAACCTTAGGCCTATAAAAACCTAATCTAAGGCATACAAGATCGATTGTTTGTGAAGATTCTGTACCTATAAACAAATAATATACTCAAAACTTAAACCCGAGAATGAGCCGAAAGCTATATTATAACCAAATTAATGAAAAAATTAAATAAAATAAATTATTGCAATAATTTTAAAACATTGTTGAAATGAGAAAACTTTAACCTACCTACGAATTAAATTTTAATGAGAGTTCTCAAACAACTGGAACCCGCGTTTAATAAATCTATTAACAGCGCAAGGAACCAATAAAAATGTAAATAGAAATATAATACAAATTTATTGAGGGGCAAAAATCAAACGACAGCGTACCGTGTCACTTGGCTTTCATTTAAGAACACACTAAAAATTCTAAATTATATTCTTCAGTTCTAAGCCACCCAACACAAAGAAAGGTCTGTTGAAATTCGATCTTTTAACTATATCGTCTTAGTATAGGCTCGCTATAAGACTGAAGGATTTATTAATGTGGAGAAAAATAATAAACACAGTATTAGTTAAGTGTGTGAAAGATTGAGTCCTTGGTATTTTAATTTTGTAATTAAAGACTATATGGTCAATACTCCCACTCAAAATAATATACCAAGTACATATGTATACTTATAACTAAAATAAAAACTTATAATAAATGGATGCATATTATATAAACTTACATATTATTATGTCATATTATGCTAAAGCACAAACAATATAGCTACGCAACAGACGGCGCCGGAAATGTGTTTAAAACGAGTCGAATAATGAGGCTGTCGGCTGCCGCGAGCCTCATTCGCTTCTTTCGACGGCATCTCTTTCACTGGAAACAATATAGATGGCGCTACGAACAGCCTCAATTCGATACGCTGTTGTCATATCCACTGAATTGTAGGTAAATTTGAGTTTAAAAAGTAATATATCTTATTAGGTACTTAAAAAGTAATATAATTTCTGTTAATATATTTTTGATCATACATTTGTTAAATTTTACCCAGTTCCTATTATAAAAAAGGCTGAAATATTGTACAACTAACCCCTGCAGAAAAAGGAGTCGAAAAAATCTAGAATCAACCTTGGAGGAGGTGAGGAAAACACCTCTACATGAAATAATTGGAAATTATGCTCGGAATGAGGAGGGTTTGGGTGCGCTATATCTGAATAAAATATTGACAAAAAAAAATAGGATATACCCCTAAAAAGTCGAGTAGATGGAAACAGCCATTTTTCAAATATCTACAGAAAATGGTTAAAAATTGCACTCCGGAGGGTTTTCAGTACGCTACACATGAATTAAATAATGAAAAAAAATAGTGATATTAGTGATTGATCCCTGAAGAGCTATAAGGGGGATGAAAGCATTCTCTCATGAACCTTTACAGGATACAATGCACTCCGGGGGTTTTCGAATCCGTTGAATCTGAGTGAAATAATAACATAAATTTGTTTTAAAAGTCGCGGGGATGAAAACACCCATTTTTTGAATCTTTATAGGAAATAACTGCGCTCTGAATATGAATAAAATAATGAAAATAATTGAGATCAAGCTCTGATACTTGTAGGGATGAAAATGCCCCCTTTTAAACCTGTACAAAAATAATCGAGTAGATCGCAGACCGGAGGTGTTCGGGTGCGCTACGTCTGAATAAAAAATGAAAAAATCGGGGATCAACATTTGACGAGTTGAGGAGATGAAAATACTTCATTTTGAATCTATATAGGAAATAATTTAAAAATGCGGTTCGAGGGTTTTTGAGTGCACTGGATCTGAATAAAATAATGAAAAATTCGCAAATTAACCCCAGAAGCATTACGAAGATGGAAACATTTCCCTTTTAATTTACAGGAAATCCTTGAAAATATCATCGCGAGGATTTTCTAGCGAGCTAATTCTGAATTAAGTTAAAAACAACAGGGTCAACTCCTGTAAAGATTTAAGGGGATGAAAATGCTCTGTTTTGAATCCACAGGAAATAATCGAAGATTGCAATTCGGAAGTTTTGTCGTGATGTGGTAATGAAGGAAATCTTGGGTACACCTTTAAAGAAAAAGAATGATAAAAATACCCTACCTCGAATCTCCCGGAATTAATTGCAATATGCCCTACGGGAGTTTTCGGTTGCGCTATATAAGAATTTTTTTAATTACTCAACGGAACATGAATGAGCATCTATTATTTTTTTTCCATTTAATCCACATTCATATCTCGCAGTTTGGGAAATTGCAATGATGTTGAGGTTTAAATTTTGGAGACCTTGTAAAACAAAGCCTTGTGTGACCTTTCGCATGGCTAGTGTTTCGCATGGTTACTGTCGAAACTTTGTCAAACACATGCAAAAATATAAAAAGCGCTTTTCAAAATGAGCGATTCTGATGGAAGTTTACCCTCTGATATAGAAGAAGCGGCAAACGAAGCGATCTCAAGTTTAGTTCCGACAAAATCCAAAGCGCGGTATGAGTTGGAGTACCAGATGTTTGAAGATTGGTGCAAAGCTAACAAAATAAAGGAGGTGTCTGAGAAAATCCTTTTGGGTTATTTTTCCGGAAAGCAACGCTCCCTGATACCATCTACACTATGGACTCATTACTCAATGTTGAGAACTATGATTTCAGTCAAGAAAAATCAAGATATAAGCAGATTTTTTCAACTAATCGCATTTTTGAAAAGAAGTTCAGAGGGTTACAAAGCCAAAAAGTCCAAACTTTTCACAAAGGAAGACGTATGTAAGTTTCTTAGTACTGCAGATGATGAAACATATTTACTTATGAAGGTTGTTATGATAATCGGTATTTTTGGGGCTTGTCGGCGCGAAGAACTAACAAAGTTAAAGTTGGATCAAATTGAATACCATGATTTGTATATAAAAATTGTGATTCCATGCTCGAAAAACAAAATTATCCGAGAATTTGTTAAGCTAGTTTTACACTTATCAAAGTTCATGTGAAATAACTTTAACAAGGCGGCCTTGAATGAATTTCGCAAATGTAATACGGGACTTTGATATCAAATAACTTCAAGGTCGCCTTGTCAAAGTTTTTTGGTGCAATTGGAACACGTCCAATTTTTCATCAAATATTTGATCAAATTCGGGGGTACCAACATACACATATTAAAACCAGCCGCAAGAATTATGCTTTATTTATGTTTAAAGCTGTACGTTTCCTCATTATTATATAACAACACAATAATCAAATTTACCAAGTCAAAATATCCAATTTAGCATAACCTAAAAATGTGGTGAGTTGCCAGTTGGTAACAGTTTAGTAACATCATTGGCGTCAACGAAATTCACAAGTGTAAAACGGTGCCGTCAAATTTTCTCTTCATCATTTAAATTGTACAATAACTTTGATCAAAGTTCTTTGACGTAAACTTGGATAAGTGTAAAGCTTATAGCTTTATAACAGAACGAAATGTGACAGGTGTCAACTGTTTTCGAAAATATGCTAAACTTAGTCCTTTTAATGCAACTCACAGGCGTTTTTTGGTATTCTACGGAAGAGGAAAATGGACCTCCCAGCGTGTCGGAATTAATAGCTTTGGAAGTATTCCAAAAAAGATTGCAACAAAACTTGGATTGAAGAATCCCTAAGGATACACTGGACATTGTTTTAGGAGGTCCTCAGCCACCATTCTAGTTGATGGTGATGCAGATATGCAGATGTTAGAGCGTCATGCGGGCTGGAAATCCTCTTCTACGGCAGAAGGCTACGTTGAGAATTCTTTAGAAAATAAGAAACAAATAGCAAAGAAAATCATGGGGTCAGACACGGATTTAATGACTGGAAATTAGAACGTAAAGGGCTCCATCACATCCACTTCTGGTATGCAAATTTCTAACTGTAAAAAGTGTATTATTAATGTTTATAATAAACC
>MU182330.1:281035-296801 GCA_016904865.1 Pissodes strobi
AAGATCGTTGTTTGTTATAGTTAGTAAGAAGTGTGAAGAGAAACGCGAACAAGAATTCTTCGAAATGTGTAGAGTTAAAAGATCCACTTTTAATATGATTTGTGACAAGCTTTATGATGAACTAAAACCTAATCCAAATGTGATAATAAGAGAACCAGTTTCAGTGCAACAGCTGTTTATAAAAGGGGTAGCTGTTGTGAATATCGCGTTGTTGGTGTTCATAAAAGTACTGTCCATAGATGTTTATATCAATTTGTCAATGCTGTTAACAAAATCCTAACGCCCCAGTGTATCCAAATTCCAAACACTTTGGAGGCTGAAGAAATTGCTAACAGAATTGAAACAAAACCAGGAATGGCTCAGATTTAGGGGGCAATATATGGTAATTACAAAATGTATATTATGATTAAATTCCATATTATAAGAACAGGTTTCAAGCTTTATTTAAATTTAAACTAGATCATATAATATCTCATAAGTGCCTGATCGTGCCAAGTATTTTTAAGTATGCTTCATTATTAAACGTATTTAAAAATTTGTAGGTACTCATATACCAATATTACCTCCTAAGGATGGATACAGAGATTTTGTAAACCGAAAAGGGTGGCCCTCCATGGTTCTTCAGTGTGTAGTGGATGATTTTTATTGGTAAGCAATAGTAAAAACTATGGTTAGCAGAATTTTCAAAATTTGGTCAAATACTAAGGTCCGCGGGGGACAGATTTTTAAATTTTGAAAATTAAGTTTAAAGAATTTTTGAGGATGGAATTCGATTACAAGTTTTTTGGGGTGGTAATTGCATTTTTCCAATATATAATTATCATTTTTTATCACCCAAATTTTAAGAAAATCGCATTATTAATAACGGAAATTTTTTGCAGATTTCAAGACATTAGTATTAAGTTTCCTGGATCTAGTCATGATGCAGTGGTATTTAGAGATTCAGAATTATTTAGGAGAGCTGAGATATTGCTTCCATCAAATTACAAAGACATTGATGGAAAATTAGTTCCCTTAATGCTTGTTGGAGGTCCTGCATATCCACTATTACCATGGCTGATAAAACCCTACACAGGTGTTTTGGATGCTGAAGAAGAATCCTTCAACTGCTATTTGAGTTCGGCTAGGATTATGGCAGAAAACTCAATTGGTCGACTAAAGGCTAGATGGAGGTGCCTTCTGAAAAGGGTCGATATTAAGCATACATTTGTTCCTAACTTAGTTTCTGCTTGTTGTGTGCTCCATAATATCGTTGAGAGGAATAAGGATATCTTTGTGGCACAATGGATGGAAGCAGTGGAAGAAGCAGAGATTATGTTTTCCCAACCCAGTACGCTTTCAATTCCGAATACACGTCTTGAAGATTTAAGAGCTATTAGGGACCATTTATATCAATATATGTCAAAAAATTATGTATTAAGTCAATCGATTCACAGACATTTGTAATGATTTAAGGTAGCAGTATAAAGAAAACTACATAATACAGTATATTTTTTAATCTTTGTAACATTAAACTACTTTTAAACAGACGTTTTATTGTTTCTATTGAGTTCATCATAATCAGGATTGCGTACATCTGGTACTGGTGCCGAATGATTTAATGCTGGAGAAAATTGGGGCAAACCTATATCAATGGGGGATAGAGGAGAAGGATAGGGCAGAGGTACAGAACTTTGGTGAATAGGTGTTTGGGCTGAGGTGAAAAAAGGGAACTGATGGGGTTGTGGAAATGGAGAATTTCTCAAGTTATGAAAAAAAGAATTCATTAAATTGGTCATCATTCTTCCCGTAGCCTGTCTATCCTCTTCCAAGACTTTTTTTTCCCATTCTCTTTGCTCTTCAAATTTTTTTTTAATAATTTCTGCTTGTTTTTCCAAAAAATAATTTGCTACTTCCTTCTGTGACTCTTTTAAGTCCTTCGAGAATGTTTTCAGAGCTTCATTGTACCCAGCTTTTCCAGGTTTCTTTTCCACTGAAATGAAATTATTAATAAATTAAATATTTTATTGACATCTGTCCAGGACAAAAATATACGTACACACATAAAAGAGGTGCACAACGCATGGGTTTAGGCTTTGATTGGAGCATATACAGCTTAATCCAACCTGTTTAGATACTTCTAACTCGTATTAGTCAAACAGATATGCCTTGCATGATCGATATGGTCTTGCTTAATAAATATAGGCTTAAATATCACCTTAATTCAGCGGATCGCTAAGACTCTCCAAAACCAGAAAATGCACTAATTTCTTTAGTATAAAATTTCTTAAGCTTAAATTAATATTACCCACCTTTTCTCTTTTTACTAAAATTTGGAGGAATATTGAATGTATTTGTCTGTGTGTTGGTCATTGTAATTCTTGGTGTACTTGATCCTGCAGTAGATTCCTCAGTCATTGAATTTTCTCGATCAGATGCATCAATCTCTACCTCATCTCCCAATCTTGTATCAACATCAGCTATAAAATATGTATATTATGTAAATTAATTTTGAAATTAAATAAATTCTTTCAAATTCTTACATTATATATTATATAATAAGTGTTGAAGTTAAGCAAAACTAACTCTGACATAAGCTATTTTATACCCCAAGTACTTAACATATTTAATGCACACTCAAAGGCCTAAAGAAAGCATAGTGGATAAACTAGGATTCCAGGTTTTTGAAAAAGACTTATTTTTATCAAAATACTTATATGTACTTACAACTTTCAGGTGCCAAAACGTTACATGTCGGCCTATGCCCCAATAGATCATCTAGTTCTTCCCAAAAAGGGCATTCCACACGATTATTTCCACTTATGGAATTAACTCTTTTTGCTTTATAGTATTGCAGTTTTAGGGATTTCCATTTGGTTCTTATTTGAAGGGCAGATTTTAAAAAGCTTCCTTTTTTTAGCTCCTCTTCTATGATTTGAAAGATGTCTGAATTTCTATAACGTTTTCCATCCAACATATTTAAAATATTTCGATCACGCATAATCGTAATTAAAAAATAGGTTTCCAATTCAGTCCAGTTAACCCATTTTTTTTCGATTTTAAATAAGGAACATATAAGAAAGAGGACCGGCAGCAAAAGTTCCCGGTAAAAAAAACACAAAAAATAACCTCAAAATAGTTAAAAATCGATCAGTCAGCTGTCGTTATTAACTCTTTTTTCGTTGGTAGCACTGCGGGATAATGCGCATTTGCGTTTACACGAAACTTTAATTGAATCGGTGAGATTAAAACAGTATACGTCCAAAATTTGGCGTTTTGAGTTGGGATAGCCAATCATTTTAAAATTCCCTCCCGCATCGAATGAGTCTAAAAACCATATGCTATACATGACGTGCTGCGATGTGAAAGCAAAGCCGTGACAGCGATGAGCAGAAAAACAGTACAAGTCCGCGACTTGTACTGTTTTTAATCCCAACGACCGGCATGGCGCGGGTCCGGTCAATTTATTTTTTGTCAGATGCAGACGTCGCATTGTTTACGTTGTATACCTGCATTAAGGTTAGTTCCTATTGCTAGTTTTGTGAAATTGTATTAATTAAACGGTGTAGATTTGTAAATTTAAAATGTCTGACAATAGTAGTGCTAGTTCGACTGACGAAGCTACTACTAGCAGCAGTAGGAAAAGAACAAGAAACGTAAGTGACTGGAAAGTAAATAAGCGAAAAATAGTGAGACAAGAAGGACGTGAATATGTCACAATGAAAGGCGTAAGGGTTCCAGGAAAAAAAGTTGGACCTCCGTGCACGTAAGCGTCCCTACAAAAAAAAGTTTTTAAAGTATTTTAATATTAAATAATACATTTTATGTGTATACGGAAAAGCATGGATAGTCTTGGTGACCAAGATAAAGTCGAAATATTGTCAAAGTTATATACGGATAAATCCAAAAATGTACAAGATAAGTTCGTGCAAGGACTTATGGAAATAAAACCTATCGAAAGACGTAGAAATAGGCTTGCTGAAAGTGCTAAGCAAAGATGTACACATTTTAGTTATTTCGTAATACATCATAACAATCGAGTACCAGTATGCAAATAAGCGTTCATGAGCTGGTATGCTGCATCACATTTTAGAATTCAGCGTTTAAACACCCTGCTTCTCTCAGGACAATCGCCAAGAGATTTACGAGGCCTCCATCATAACAGACCTCGTGCAATTCAGGCTAACTGGATTAATAAAATTAAAGAACATATTGAATCATTTCCTGTCAAAACCACCCACTATTCGAATAAAATATACCGGTATTTAGGTGCAGATTTAAATGTTAAAATAATGCATGATTTTTTCATAAAAAAAACATCAGGACTTACTAGGATTGGTTAAGTATGAATTCTTCTTAAAATTTTTCAATGAAAACTATGGACTTAAATTTGGAAGATGTCAAGTTGACGTTTGCTCAGAATGCGAAAGGTTAAATGCAAGAATTAAGGACAAAAATCTCAATGACACGGCCAAGCGCGTAGCTGTGGCTGAACTAATGGTTTATAAAAGACGCGCTAAAAAAATCTATGCTAAAATAAAAGAAGTAGAAATTATGTGCCAAGATCGGGCTGAAGTTATGGGAATTTCATTCGATTATATTCAAAATCTACCTTTACCAAATATTCCAGTTCAGGAGATTTTTTATTACTGGCAACTTTGGGTGTATGCAGAAAATAGATAATGACAGTGACGACTCGATTATTTTTCAAAGCTCGTTTGTGCCACTTCAATTAGTATGTGGTACACAAAACAATAAAGTAGTTTGGAAGAACCGCACACTATCTTCACCAGGATATTGTCGTCCCATTCGTATAAGGTCTGTAAAGGAATGAGTGGATATAACCAACGAGGAAATCAGTTATGTAGAATACGTTGCTAAGTTGTTGCAAAATACAAATGGCTCAATGGGAGATAACGATTACTCAGTAAAGCACATTATGATGTCACTGTGGTAGACGCAAAAGTCTGTATTGCGGCTACATTAACCACATCAACAACGCGATGCTACATTTGTGGATTGACATCCAAGGATTTTAACGATTTAACAAAGAAAGGTGAAGTCAAAATAAATTCTTTGCAATTTGGGTTATCTGTATTGCACGCCAGAATTCGATTATTTGAAAGCCTTTTACACCTTTCATACAAACTCCAGTCAAAAAATGGCAGATCCGAGCATATGACCCTGTTAGCAAAGAAGCCATCAAAAATAAAAAAGGAAATCCAGGGCAGATTTAGAAAACAGACCGGCTTAATTGTGGATGTACCAAAAGCCGGTCTCGGCAATACAAATGACGGAAATACAAGTAGGAGATTTTTTGATGATCCAAAGCTAGCAGCTGAAAACACAGGGTTAGATTTTAATCTTATAGTCAGATTCAAAGTTATTTTACCAGTGATCTCAAGTGGTCACAAGGTGAACGTTCAAAAGTTTTCTGAATGTTGCATGGAGACTGCAAAACTTTATGTCCAGTTATACTCTTGCATCCTGTGACACCAACACAACACAACATACTGATCCATGGTGCAACTGTTATTGAAAGTGCCATATTACCTATCGGACAATTATTGTCCGACGAAGCGACTGAAGCTAGGAACAAACATTTTCGACTACATGGCCAGAACTATGCCAGAGTATTCTCAAGAATCGTGTAATTTAGATGTGTTCAACTTACTCAGTTCCGATCCACTCATAACAAGCATAAGGCCAAAATCTAAAAGAAAAAAATAGCCTTTTTAAGAGAAACCCTGGAACTGTTAATGCCAGCTGATCCTAATCCACTTACCGATGAATGTGAGGAAGCAGAGTCCTTAGAAGAGGAAGTATCGTGTGATAAAGAACCTTGGCTTTCGTCCCTATGATAATATAACATGAGAACTTTTTATTGTTATTTATAAGGTTTTTATTTAGTGGCCTAGTAATGCATGTGTGTAATAAATCGTTCGGATTCGAACTAAATATATTTTTGGCCGCCTAAATAATCAAAATACCCGTATGTGCGCCGGTCGAATGCATCCCATAATATTATTGTATTGTTACCAGTAAGTACTGTGAAATTTATGCTGCAAAATTTGATAAATTTCCGATGCCAAGGGTATATAAACGAAAAACATAACGAACAATAAATGAAGTGCAAATGAAGGCAGCTCTAAAACTGCACTCTAAACCCGAAGTTCCTACTAGAGAGGCTGTTAAAAGTTGTAACATTAACATGTCCAGAAATTTAAATATATAGAAGGAAAATCAACAAATATATTATGATAATTCAGATTCGAGATGTCTGATGTTAAGGCTGTTTGAAGATATCAAAATAAATTTGCAACGCTCCAGGTACTTTTAACGGCAGAAAAAACGATAATATTAAAATGTTCAGAATTGCACTATGATCACTCGTACCTCTAAATTAAATTAGAGAACTGGCATGCGAATAAGCTAATGCCCTGGTTTATA
The DNA here is from genome assembly GCA_016904865.1 of Pissodes strobi. Taxonomy (NCBI): domain Eukaryota; kingdom Metazoa; phylum Arthropoda; class Insecta; order Coleoptera; family Curculionidae; genus Pissodes; species Pissodes strobi. The sequence continues at coordinate 287,465 of MU182330.1, forward strand.
TAGTTTTTAGAGTAAGACATGTCTCAGAGTATATATAGGGTACTCCCACATTATCATTTGTATTGGGAAATAAATCACTAATGACTAAAGAGCTCTTTATAGAAGCTTTAAAACATATTAAAAACAATATTGCCGCACATTACCCTTGTTAGGCAATCATTCCTCTCATACGTCGTTTAATCAAGTTATGTAAAGAGATGGAGATTTCTCAACTGTCATCTCCACTACATACCAGTCGTCGGATACAAACTCTAGATGTTGGAGTATATTGGGCCACGTTCTCTGTTGCCTTCGATGACTGGTTACTAACATATACTAGGGAAATAATAACAATAAGACAAATGTAAGAGTTAACAAACAAGGCTTATATGCGAAACTATTTCGAATAACTAACACTTTTAAGAAACCTGAGCTTTGGCCACAAGGCTTTCCCTGACGAGGATTTGGTTCCCAGCGCAGTTTTAAGTTGTCTAGATGATTTATTAGAACCGACATCTGCTCAGTCTCCATTATTAGTTCTAAATCTTCTATCTCTCTCTTTATAAACATAGTGTCAAAGCTATTATTAAGAACAATATTCTTTTAAAATCGTCTACTTTTCAAGATGATAAAGGATGTAATTCATTTGTTATTCGTCCCTACCCACAATCCGTTAAAGCGTTTCTCATAACTCTCGGGCTACGGCCCGTCCAAGAAGGGAATTGCATTCTCACCGTCTGATCACTTTAACCAGGTGGGCTCTTACCGAAACGGAACCTGGGGTGGTTCGTAAGGATGTTCTAATAAATAAAGGAAGATTATGTAAAGATGGAAGAGGAATTTAAACAAAAATTTGGCTTCTTCAATGCGAGTTGCTTCAGAACTCGACAGTGGGAGCTGTGTTGGGTCACTGCCTCCTCTTCTTCCTTGTTCTTCTTCTTCTTCTTCTTCTTCTCGTTCTTTCTCTTCATCTACTCACAATCTAGACACAAAGTGGAGAAGTTGAGAAATAAGTCAAAGATATATACTACGACACCCGAAATTGAAGAGCTAGAAAAATCATTTGCAGAAAGACAAAAAAGAATCATTAAAATTGGCAGCTAAGAAATAATAACGCAAATAACGCATAAAACCTCATGTAAAGAGATCTTTGATAGAAACAGAAAATAATACATATGAAAATTACGAGGCAAGGTTAGTTATACTAGAAGATACAGACGATGACTTATAATTTAAAGAATTTCCACTGTTGAAAAATAGTAGTTTAATTAATCAAGAGAACTTCGTTATGGTAGCGATCCCTACAATGACTTCTGCTGTGTACTACATTGGTAAAATTTAGTTAGTCAGCGGCCTCAGTTATGAAGTCAAGTATCTCAGAAGAAAACATAACCCCAACATTTTTTTCCAGTAATGGAGTACATTTTGTAGATTAAAAAAACCTGCATGTATGTATCCAAGCTATCTGGTGTAACCTGGTATGAGAGTCCCATTTTCTATAGTTTTGCAAAAAGAGGCTCCTGGGGGGGGAAGCCCTAAAATTGGTTCCCCTTTTTTAGATATCTGGAAATGAGACCTCTGAGGTCAAAGCTCTAAAACGCAGACGAAGCCCTTTAATCTAAATACCCGAATAAGCGTGTGAAATGTCGAATTTTCAAGAGCAGTTGTTAGTGCGTTTTTGTCTATTTTCAGGGCAGTCGTAGAAAAAAATACTTAATAGATTACAAAGAAACATTTGTACCAGTAGCAAAAATATCAAACCTTTAGAATATTAATTGCATTCGCAAATCAGTTCGACCTATTAATACATCATATGGGCGTAAAAACTGTCTATTTAAATGGAACTGTTAAGGAAGATATTTATATTAGAGCGTCAGATGGTGTAAAAGTAGGGCCTGAACAAGTGTGTAAATTAAACAAGGCCTTTTATGGGTTAAAACAAGCATCAAGGTGCTGGTTTCAATGTTTTGACGAAATTTTAGAAGAGAAGGGTTTTAAAAATTCAAGTGTTGATTATTGCCTATATACATTTGATTTAAACAATATTAGTACAAATTTTTACCTCATTTTATACGTTGATGACTTGGTAATAATTACTAGTAACGAAGTTACAATGTAAAATTTAAAAAAATATCTAATGAAATGTTTTGAAATGGTTGATTTACATGAAATAAAACATTTTCTTGGTATAAAAATTTTAAGAAGTGGAAATAAGATAACTCTTTATCCAACAATTTATTTAAAACAAGTGTTAATAAAGTTTAATATGGCAGACTGTAAACCTTTTGATACACATATAGCTTCAAAATTAGATTTTGAGGAATTGAATTCAAATGTAGATTGTAATGCTCCTAGTAGGAATTTAATAAGCTGTCTAATGTGTATTATGCTATGTACCGACCAGACTTATGTTATGCATTTGACATCTTAAGTAGATATCAATCTAAAAATAATAAAGAAGTCTGGAAATGCCTGAAAAGCATATTAGGATACATAAAAGGTACATTATATCGTAAATTAACCTATATAAAAAGGGATTTCTCAAACATTCTCTTAGGATATGCTGATGCAGATTAGGCAGGTAGCGAGGACGACCGAAAAAGTACTTCGGGGTTTTTATTTCAAACTTTTAATAAAAATTTAGTTACTTGGAATAGTAAAAAACAAAGTACTGTGGCCACCTCGTCTACTGAAGCTGAATATATGGCATTATTTGAAGCCACACATGGCTTAAACATTTAATGGAAACCATAATTATAAACATAAAAGGTCAAATTTCTATAAATGAAGATAACATGGGTTGCATCAGCATTGCTAAGAATCCTACATCACATAAAAGACTACACACATAGATATTAAATATCACTTTATAAGGGAGCAAATACAACAGGGTGTAATTAATATAAAATATGTTCCAACAGGTGACCAGTTGGCGGACACCTTTACTAAAAGCATTCCTGCACAACGTGTTGTTTTACTGCGTAAAATATTATCCTATTTTAGTTTTTCTTTTATACTATATTTTTATAAAGCTATTAAGTATCTGCTAAAGCAATAAGGCATTTAATGTTAACTTTAGCCACAAACAATATAGCTACGCAACAGACGTCTGGTCAAAATGGCAAGAAATGAAACGGTGATTTGGCGAACGCCGAATCTCTATCATACTTAAACAGATGGCACTACACGCATCGAACAACGTGAATTTAATTTTCCCTACAAATTTACTCCCAGTCGCCGATCGCCGTTTCGGCACTGTTGCCGATATCGTTCGATTCAAATAATAGGATGCGTGGATAGCGCGTAGCTAATTATTTGTATTTGTTTGCAGTGGAAGAAACAAATTCATGGAAGGGTTGTCGAAGGAGCCGACTGCAGCTGTGTCACAAACAACTAATTTGTTTGTGGCTGTGTGCAACTGGTGTCTGATGGGTTTCCCGGTCATTTCGGGAGCCACAAAATTAATATTTATTTACATTCCTAAAAATACTTATAGAGGCATAATAATTAAGAAAGGAAGATTTTAAAAAAATATTGAATAGCATTTGCATGCGCTTGCTGTGACAGCAAGTAAGCAGGAAAATTCTTATTTAGATTTTAATTTTAAATAAAAACTATGGTACTAATATAAGAATGCATTTTGCGGTGCCAAACAAAAGTACTAAAAATATGGTGAAAAAATCGATGAATTTATTTAAAGAGGCTGACGTCCGCGCGCACGTGCGTCGCCCGTGGCGGCGCATTGGCCTTCGGAACCGCTCCAGTGAGCGGCCAAGGCGTACTGTGTGTCACGTGCGGCTCGGGGTGATCCAGTAGGGGGCCGCGTAGACTCGGCTCGGCCGAGTGACGCTCTAGCTGCCCTATGTGGAGCCCCGCCTCGATTTGAGCTTCCCCATTATATTTATTAAGTGTGAATTTGGGAACAGATTCCCTGTAATACCCAAAGGCCGCTTCCGGGTCTAATATAAATTCCTCAGGGTCGCCAATATACTCGCTAGAAGTCAGCGGGGGACTCTGGGTTAACGCTCTCTGTTCCTCTGACCTGTCTCTGTTCAGTTCTAGCACCAAGAGCTCATCCACACTCGGGGGCTTTTGGTGCGCGGTTGCCGTCGACTGAGGGGTTCGGAAAGTCATTTTTTATATTACAATTACTACCCTATAGACGTATAGGAGTTCCACTTGATTCTAAGAGTCACCCTGTATATGGGGACTACAAAATTAACTCAAAAGTTTAAATTAAAGTAAAAACAAAACTTCGGCTTACTTTCTCCCTTAGGAGGCCGAAACGTTATTAATCAAATGCTTTGAAGAACAACGGTAGTGGGGAAAGATTCCCAGGGGGGTCTACTGGCAGGGGATGCTTTTAAATTTATTTTATTTTTGACTAACTTTTGAGTTATTCGTCTTTTTGTATGTCAATGTACAAAATTTCAATTTTGACTTGAATCCTTATAGCAAGTCTTTACAAAGTGCCAGAAGGGCTTAGCAGGGGGAAGGATTGTCAAAAGGTAGTCGTCAGTAGTTGTCACACAAAATATCTACGACCCTAACCTAATCCTATCTCCTAATCTTGGCTAAGCCTTATACAAAAATCAGTAATTCGAATGATTACCAATTTGAACAATTGGGACACCCTGTATAGTTGAAATAAAATCCTGATAAATCCCTATGTCAAGTGATAGCTTAAAATGTGCCCCAATTCACTGGATAAGCCTTATACATGTACTAGGAGAGTTTAACTCTTAATCTAGTATTTTTGGTATAACAGGTTTTATTTGATTTTTTCTCTAATGAACAATTATTAACTAAGAACTTAAGATATTTCAATTAATATCTAACACGTATTAATGTCTTTAGTTTTTGGGACTTCTCGCTCCGCACGCGAGATTTTCAAAACGCTTTTGGAGTCTTAAGGTTTCTAAGAAGACGGATCCGTACGAATTTTAACAAGGATCGCACAAAAATCGTCTTTTGAGGGCGTTGGACGCTATTCGCGAGTTTTTGGTATCGATTACCTTAAGAGGGGTCGTACGGAAGTTGCTCGAGGAGGGCTTTTAAAAAATCGTGGTTTCTTGGGGATTTTTGGGGGGTGTTTGCTATGTATTATATGCCAATCCCTGGCAACTTGTCAGATGCTGCTCGACAGTTTTCTGACAGAGGTTTTGTGTAATTCAGGGGCGTCAGGGGGGACTTTTTGGGGATTTAATATGTGATTTGTGTATTTAGACCAAACTACTCCCCGGACACGACTCTCAGTTCAGAGACCGTGCTGGTTTTGTATGGTATACGAACTAGTGATAAATAGCCTTTGATTCTTCTTTTGAAATAGCTCCAGTCGCAACAGTATAACTTCGCTATCTCCCGAACGAACTTGGCTAACTTATCACTCTTTGAACGCGCCCGAATTTTTTTTTGGTGAAGCCTTATTTTCTTTTTTCGGCTCCTATGCCTTTTCGCTTTTCACCCGTAGGCCGAGTAGGTAAAGTATGGGGGAGTCAGGGGGCTCTCCAGTTCTCGAAACCGAACTGGCCGTCGACGCGCTTTACTCTCGCCCAATGTTTAACTACGACTAGTATTGAGGACCAGAGAGGTGAATGGGGGGAACCCAAACCAGTAGGCTGACTCAAGGTGCTCGCAACTAACCTTTTTCGCGGGTGTTGCTGTAGGGTGCGCACTACAGTTGAAGGTCTCGGTGAATTGTTGGTACTCGGCCGCTTGACAAGGCCTCTTCAAGTACTTAACTTCTGTCTTCAAAAAATTTTTTCTCCGAAATTTCTTCTAAGTCCTGAAGTTCGAAAAAACTCGGAAAAACTAAAAAAATTCGGTAGAAGGCTGATTCGGTACCAGTTGAGAGTGCTGGTCCTACAATGCCTTTTCCTTTGCTTCAGGGCCCTTTTCGCTCGTCCGTGAGCTTTCTACAGCCCTATCTTTTTCGAGATGTCGAAAAAATCGGCTAAGTCTCTAGTGGCCAAAAATGCCGAAAAATCTCATAAATTCCTTAGAGATATGGGGCTAAGGGCTAAATGGATGAGTTGCTCGTCCCTTTAGGATTCTTGAAGATCCACGTTGATGCTGGCCTAAGGTGGTCTCTCACTTCTTTCCTTCTCGGGAGCTGAACGGCAACTAAACTTAAAACTTAATATTAATTCTAGCGACGCGCTTGCCGCTTACGGGTGGAAATTTCCACCCGATCGAGTCGGTTGGGATGTCGACGACGGTTGGCCAAACGGCTGATTCTAGAATTATGGAACGTTAACTGCCACATTCCATATTGTGCATTCGTACGCGGCATGCAATTTTATACAGTGGCGTGCTTAATTAAATGCGATTAAGTAAAGGGCGTTTTTACAACAAGGCATTTGACAAAATCAAAGAACAGGAGCTTATAGGAACAAAGATAAAAAAATGCTATAATTTCCAAAAATTACACTTGGTTGGGAAGAAAAGATAGTGACTGTTATCAACATAAATTGTTTTTCATTGCAAAGATGGTAAATACAAACTTGTTTAAATTTTGCAAATGAAATGAAAATTATAAAAAGGATTTCAAACAGAAACTGAGAAATTTAAAAAATCAGTAAACCTCTAGCAAACTTCTCTGAAATAAAGATAGACAGTATCCGATGTAGTATTTACCGTATAATGCATGGTGTTATACCATACAGTGTGTCCACGCACTGACTCCGGAAGAGCGAAAGTTTTTTTATTGGTTGACTTTTACGAAAAAAGTCTCTTTATAAAACCTTTTGTTTGTCCTGAAACGTTAGATTGTTATTAATTTTCAAAAAAAAAATATGCGAGATACGAAAAAATTACATATAATATATTATGATATTATGTCACATGGGCGCTTACTGCAACAAACCATCATGTCAATCATATATATAAAGTTAGTTTTTTTGAAGTGAAAGTTCTCAACGCGCGCCGGGAGTAGGAAAGTTGAAGGTCGAGACCGCGGCGGGCGATACACGATGAGCGAGCGACACGACCTGGCGGAAGAAAAATATGAGAATATTGTTATTGTGATATCCTTGTTAGTTTACAAGATAAAAATATGGGATTTGCTCTATTATCTTGTCAAGACATAAGCGAAACTTTTATGAAGAATAGTTTTTTTTTCATTTAGGCCTTTCCTTTTTGTTAATGGAGTGGTATATTTAAAAAAAAAACTACTTTTTAACCAAATCCGAGGCTAGGGCGTTTCACTTCTGATATCCGCACATAGTGCACACGCTTTTTTTTAGGTGTATAACGAAATATGTTGGATAGTGCTACTTCCAAAAAAAACATATTTCTACCAACTTTAACGAACGAAAATTGCCAATACGCAAGTAAAGTTGGTAATTTCGTTATTCTTGTTTTATATTGTGTTTTGCTCTGATCATGACTAAACTTGCTAGTAGTTGGCAAAATTCTCCCCATGGCTCTAATCATCTGTTGATGATGTTCAACGTCTAATTATTGTAAGCAAGATTTGATTGATTGGTCATTACTGCGTCCAGTAATTTTAGTGAGATGTTTACTGTTTATCAACTCCCTCTTTGGCCAAATTCGAAACAGCTATTGCTCTTGCAGAATGGTTGGCGCTTTTAACTTTTTTAGTGTCAGTTTCTATATCAGAACCTGCTGACTGAAACCGAAGATGTAATATTCTAACCTACTGGTCTGTTCTTATACCATCCATTGGGTTTACTCCATTATGAGTTTGGAGTTAAGAAGAATCTGTCGATTTGAATAAGATTTCTCCTTTTTTTCAAGCCAATTCAAACAAGCGAATGGGATACATATGTGGACTGTCGAAATTTCTAATCAACCATTTACTATCTGACAGTTTTTTTGGCACTACCTTGTGCACTTTTAGAGAATATCCATCCTGCTGGGGTTCCCAAATTATCAGTTGCTTTTTTGAAATATTGGATACAGGCAGAATATTTCAAATTTAGGTGTGAAATTTTCTTGCCGAATAACATACGATCTTAAATTATTTCTGCTAATCGACATAATTTTCGCCCGATGCCTCCAAACAAATTCCGGAAATAATTTAAGCTCTTGTGATAATATAAGTGAAAATTATTCACTTATTTAAATTTTTCAGGATAAGCAAAACTTTTTAGAATCAATTATTTGTTTCGTAAATCCACAGATTTCGCAATCCATGCAACCATCGCCGTCGGAAACATTGGCACCATATTAGTATATAAAACACATACGACACCCTGTATGAAACATAATTAACACACAGGGTTATGAATAAAAATATCAAATATTATAGCACTTTATGTATGAAGATAAAATAATATTTGTCCCAACCTAGCGTGGACGTTTACCTACGCTTTTATTTATGAAAATAAATAATATTTGTTCCAAACTAGCGTAGACGTTTACTCTGTTGATATCCCTTACAGTTTTCGCTGTTTATCAAACTTTTAAAATCCATAAATTACAAAATACTCGCGCCGTTCGCTGGCGTCAGCTCAAATGCCGCCATTATATCACCTATTTAAGGTAGTATTGAGGCCGCCCGATGTCTTTTGGCTGTGAATGCAAACTCTTATCACGAACATAATCCTTATCATTGTTAAATAAAAGTTTTCCCTATTCCGGAATCAATTCCTGGACACACTGATACAAAGAAACTCCAATTAGAACAAAAGCTGCCAAGTCAGTGTCGAATAATATGGCGTAGATATGGAAATAACGTTTTTCTTCAAACGTCAGTAAATCCGTCATTACTCGACTGTGTAGGCGGCCGTGAAGTTTCATTTTTCCTCCGCCGGAGCTTTACTTTTCACTTTTCCGCCGGCGGAGGTAAAAGTGTTATCATGGCAACATAGATACAATACAAACAGACAACAAAATAAGCGTCAATAACTCAAGATTTATCAAACTACAATTTGTATTTATCATCAATTTGTGACTGCATTTCTAAAAGTCAGTAATTTAGGAACAAATTGGTTATTATTTAATCGAACATACTCAATAACTGCTTATCAATACGGAATTAAAACGCAATCGGAGACACAATCTTAAAAAAAATAATTATTGTTGACAGTGTACACTGACAGCTTTATGTTACATTACTATAGCAACAACCTGTGCCTATTCACCGAGACCGGTCTAAGTCGCCTTGCGAACCCACTTATCTTTAATAATAATTAGATATTTTTACTATTACAAAGAAATGTTTTTGCATTAATTTGTCGACATTTGAAGAAAAAACAGCATATTTTATTTTGAGGAAAAGTTACTTTTCATGGCTTGCTCTCTATTACCAGCCCCACTCCGTTCGGCTGTTAAACACGAGCGCGCCATGAAAAGTATCACTTTTCCTCCATATAAAATAATATACTATTTCTAT
>MU182330.1:301801-314428 GCA_016904865.1 Pissodes strobi
AAAAAGTTATTTGCGGAAATCTAGGTTTCTGCATTACATATAAAGCAAGTATTTACTATTACTCTGGTAATGCAATTGCAATAAAACAGGAATATTTTTATATTTTCAGATAGTAATTTACTTATTTTTATTTAAGGATTTTTTACTGAAAATTCGACAGTTGAAGAAGTAGCGCAACTTTGTCCTGGATTAGCTTCCAAGCCACCACTGCCAAAACAGATAGACAGTTTACCTACCAACAATACTAATTTGAAAATATCTAGCGACCAGTCAGAAAGTGATCCAAAGGGTATGAATGCTATTCATGCCTATTTTGACATAAGATATGATACAATATTGAAAAGAGAAAAATTAAAATCGCATCTTGATTCAAAACAACAACCTATTGCAAAATGTCAAAAAACGAATAGTAATGATTCTTTATACAGAAATGAGCGAACGGATTTTGAAGTGAATAATAATATGACACAACACTTTGAGACCAATAGTAGAGATTTAAATTTGGAAGAGAAGCACAATGTTGCAGGAGACACTACGAATTCAAAAGGCTCTGAAGTTGATATTTATCACAATTGGGTAACCAAAGAAGTGCTGAAGAATGAGTCACAAACCAATAAGTATTTGGATGAACTGAAAATTGAACATGGATTATGTAGTACGAATTTTACAGACAATACAAAAATTGTGGACAAGTGGACCAAGAAAGATGAATATCCTAATATATCTGACATGGATTTAGATGAATTATTCAGAGATGAAACTGATAAGAAGTTTGAGAAATTTTTTGAGTTGGATTTGCAGAAGCTGGATGAAGCAAGAGTTGAAGAAAAAATAGAAACGCCACTCTGTATTGATAGTCAAAGATTTAATAAGAAGAAAAGCAATTTTAAAAATAAAACAGCTATTAGTAGTAATGCGCTGAAGGCTAGCGGTAATAAGAAAATGCCAAATTTTCAACCAAGTGTGATGCCAAAAAAACCTGAAATTAAGCCAAAATTTGTCGCCAAAAAAGTTAATGGAGGAAAGGATTGTACAGATGCTTCAAGGAAATCTCCGGATATTGAATCTTGGATAACCAGAAGCACTCAACAACCTGCAGAGGTTAAAAAGCCAAATTATTTGGACTTTCTTAAAAATATAAGTGAACTAGAAGAATTTGATAATAGTGGAAACCAAACTAAGGAAACCAAAGAAAAATGTGATGGAGAAATTAGTGCAACTGGAAGCTTCGATGATATTGTATCTATACTGGACGCTTTGGAAAATGAGGACAAAAAATCCCGTGAGTATTTGTCATTTAAAAAAACACATGGAGTCTCACAACAGCAGCATTTGAATTTTCAGTTACAGGCGATGCTGTGTTGAAGGCACCGATTGTCTAAGGCACAACCATATCAAATAATTTATTTGTAGGTGAATGCGTATTCTATCTGCGGTAAAGTTTCTAGTATATTTTGTAATTAACTTGGTTTTTGTGGTGAATTTATTGATCAGTAATTAATATAGTTCTTGGTATTATACTGAATTTGGTGTTTGGATGTTACAGGGGAAAATTTAAAGACAAAACGTCTTAAATACAATAACTATTTAATTTTGATGCGGTATTATCTATTAATTTTATTATTTCAGTTGAAAGCTCTGTGTTAAATTAGTCAAAACAACATAAACTACCTAAGATTGACTTGGATTGTTTAAACATATTCCAATCTATTTTGCTAGAAATCGACTTACACTATCAATTTCATCGAATTAATTAAATTTACACAAAAATATCAACTAAGTATATAATCGATATTATTTATAATTTCTATTTTAATTAGTTCACAATAATTTGTTTTCAATTAATTTCACATTTCGTCAAAGTATGCCATAATTTTAGACATGAAAATTGCTTCAGTAAGAAATATAGTTGATAACACATTAAATCAATACGCTACCGATGAGAGTGCTTATGATAAACCAGAAAAAAGTAAGGACAGTATAGATAAAAATAGTGAGAGAGATATGTTTAACCCCGACCTGGTAAATAACAACGTTGAGGTCACAAAATCAAAAGAAATGAATGAAAGATGCGTTACCTTTTCGCCCATTGTATCTCAAAAAAACTTTGAGTCACACAGTAACAGTGAGACACCAGACATCATGTGTAAGAACCCTAAGGAAATTACCAGAACATTTGAGCCAGTATTTAACTTTGAATCAACAAATTCAAAACTTCCAGACAGAAACGGCAGTAATTACAAGTGAGTATGGCTAAGTATTATTTTAAGTCAATCATTATATCATTATATATTTAACAGTTGGGCTTAGTATTTGTAGTGGTAGTTAATAAAAGATATCTTGAAATATATCTTAATTGACTTGAAATTTCAGTGAACTTCTCTCATTTTTGGATGAAATGGATAGAAGTAGTTCAAGGTCACTAAATCAAGCCAAGCAAAATGCTGCTTTAGCTTCAACAATGGTAGAAACATCGATCAATTTGGATTCTGTTCCTAGGTAAGAACATACATCTTAGCTTTAACAATTCCAGCTTTCCGTATATGACACATAATTGTTGTAAAATATTTTTTTTTTGTTTAGATCGGAAGATCTGGAAGCTCTGACTAAGCAAGAGCTATCTCACCAACTGATAGATTTGAGCCTTCGCCTAAAAGATAAAAATTCTTCTATAGCTTTATTACAAAACGAACTTTCGAATCTGAGAGAGCAAGTGATGAAGCAGAATAAGCAGACAGAGTCACTGGTGAAGCAAAAATTGAAGCAACAGAAGGACGAATACGAAGGGGTTGTGAAGAGACATCAGAAGTTCATAGATCAATTGATTGCAGATAAGAGGGCACTAAACCAGCAATGTGAAGGATTGATTCAAGAAATGAAGGCAAGATATTATTACTGTTGTTTTTACCTAATTTTCCACCGTAGCAAATCAACAACTATCGCAGTGTTAACGCCAATATTAGCAATACAGGGAAATATTTACGGTAGCTGTTCGTGATGATCAAATTTCCCTAGGATCATTAAACTAAGTTCTCATTTGTTATAATTCATAATTTATTTTTTAGGTTTTAGAAGATAGATATAATACAAATACAAAAGCGTTGGAACATAAACATGAAGTAGAGATTAGGAAGTTGAAAGAGATGCATTCTGCTGGTGAAAAGATAAGAAGAGACAGATGGATAGAAGGAAAAACACAAAAAATTAAGGTAGCATCTCAGTGCGTCAATAATAACTAAGCTGGATATTGGAATCTTCGGCAAAATGCACTATAGCACTGTTTTATCCACAAACACTGAAACACAATTTTTTACCCGACACGCGTTTCGCTAACTGTTGAGAATGATTAAAACTGATGGATAGCGAAACGCTCGTCGAGTGCAAAAGTTGTGTTTCAGTGCTGTGGAAAAACTATGTTAAAGCGCAATTCGATTCTCTTCCAGATTTACAATTTGGCGTCTAAAAGAAGTGTTTTTATTCACGTTTACAAATAACAATAGATTTTATTTGAAAAAGTAATTTGTTCAGTATCAACCGTGAATGGGTAATTTTACATACTTGTAGGAACTTACTGTAAAGAGCATTGAGCCTGAAATCCAAAATATGGAAAAACGGCAGCAGCAAGAACTAACTGATCTCAGAGTTTTGCATAAGAGAGAGATAGAAGATTTAGAACTAAAAGCAGCAAGGAAGCTGCAACATCAATGTGAAGCATTAAGAGAACAGTTAGTGGAAGAAAGAGAAAAAGCTTTGGCACACGAGAGAGAAGTCATGCGACAAAGGTGCAAACACTTTTACTTAAGAAAATTGAAGTAACACAAGACGCATACGGTTATTTTTATGAAATAACTTCGTGCAGTTAACAAATTAAGAATTATTTGCAGGTATGAGAAATTGGTGGAATCGGAAGAAAAAGCATATCAAGAACAAAGAAGAAGACTTCTTGCCGACCATGCGAATAGAATCAAAGAATGTGAAGAGAGGGAAGCCCAAGCTCAGTTAGAAAAAGAAAGGGCTGTAAAGCAAGTTCAGGAAGAGTTTGATGATAGAATACAGGTAAAAATTGCAATAATAGCTTCAACATTTTAGATTCCTCTATATGTATAAAAGCAAATAGTTTATATAATTTGCTTTAACTTGAAGTTCTTCAGGTTTCCGGAGTTTGGGTTATTAACTCTTTTAACTCCCAATTCTGTGATACCGATTCACTGGAGACATTTACACACTTAATTGTACTAGAGTTTGGATGGAATTCTTCTGTTGAAATTCCTTAATATAAAACCATTCTAGATCTGAAAAAAAAATATGACTATTGTTCTCTCTTGATGTATTAAAGCCCCTCTTTAATTAAATTAATCGATTGTTTGCAAGGCGTTCCATAAGCCAAGAGTTTTAATAAAGTCTATTAGATAAAGATACCTGCACAATAACTAGCATCGGTTATTCTTAAAAATTAAAAAAATAGAGTTTTCTTATATTTAAACAGACGTGATAAGAAATTAATATTTGAGAAAAATCCAAACAAATACAAAAATAAAATAATGCTTTAACAAATAAACAAGTACAAAACGAAAATTCTAAACATTTAAAATACGGGAACTCTTAATGGTGCAACAGATTTTTAAACGTTTTACTGTTTTGCCGCGATTTGTCAATAATAACCTCGGAAGTAATATCAATAATTATATCAGATTCGCACGCCATAAGAAGCAAGTCTTCCAAATTCTGCCGCAAAATACAACTACACAGTCTTGTCTTTAATAATTATAGTTCGGCAAAAGCTCTCTGAAAAGATACCTGGTATTGACAATAGAAGTTTATAAATAAAATGTAATTGTTTAAATTCTAAACAACATAAATTATATTTACATTAAACCTTGAAAACGCATGATATCTACTAGTAGCGCTGTTTCGTGGTACACTTAAACAACATATTTATATTAATTTCCTCCTCACTTTCGTTACAAGATCACTAAAATCTCGGTTTGAAACATGAGACTACATTTCGGCAAAAGTCATCAATTCTTCTTTAAACTTTTTCTTATTTAAAAAGGGAATTATTATACATTATGTACATCTTATTTAGTGAATCACCTGGGACAGACTTATTAATTTCGGAAAACCTTCGGGGATCATATTATAAAAAACTCAACTTTGCTGAACCATTAATCAAATGAAGATATTATTATTATTATTATCCATAATAGGGTTAAATATGGTTAAGCGAAAATTAATTTCTTCGCCTTTTGCAATGTTTTCATCATCGGCAAGTTCTCCAGGCATTTTCTTTACAACTATCGTTTTTTGGAATCGTATTCTCAATTAAAATATCGAAATTCCAATTTTTCCAATTGTTCATTCATAATGTTAACAAATAATTGTGCTCGATTCTGGTCACGACGGCCGAATCCACCGATTGTCGTTTGCCCAGTTTGCCATGCGTCAAAGCTTAAAGCCATGGTTAATCGGTTAATTTTCATAGATCGAAGATCCAATATAGTATTAGAGAACCTTCTTCATCAATGACCACGAGGCTATGACACTATCGCTTAGTGCGGAGCTCAGAATTTGATACCTATACATACCAAAACTAGTGAGTTTAGATTGTTGGTTCTCATTGATTTTGTACAGGGTGTCCCAAATTCGAGCCTCATCATTGGGATCTCGGGAAGTGGAAGAGATACGAGGTCGGTTAAATGGAGGCAAAGTTGCGCGATTTGATGCTGATCAAAATGCCACCTTACAAGTTAAAAAATTTCGAACAATTCCGAAGATTTTTGGAAAAAACCGAATATTCGCCATTTCATTTTTATTTTTGTATGACTCTTTGAATAGATATAACAACATACATTTCACATTATCATTGCTCCTTTTTCTAGTCTACAAGACGGTGTTATCAGATTTTCAAACCGACGTCTCGTCTTTGAGCTGCCATCATCAACTTTGTTTTTTTTAAATACGGCCCTGGATTTTTTATTACGGATTTTTAAAGCTGTTAAGGTCCCAAAACCAATGATGTATCTAATCCCACACAACTATTTACTTGGGTAAATTGCTAAAAATATAGCCTGGTTTGAGGGTTGACACTTTAATAATTATATTATTTATTAATCATATCTTAAGTTAGTTTTTAAGCTTTCTTTACGCAAGGCGTTAATGCGTAAAAAAAGGTTTTTGTTTTTAATCCTATTAAAAATCTATTTTCTGTCTCTCTCTAACACATGAGTTCTTATGGAAAATGTCACTAATATGAATTTTTCAAATAAGTGCGTTTCATCATTGGTTTTCGGACCTTAGAAGCTCTTAATATCCCTAATAAAAAATCCAGGGCCGTATTTAAAAAAACAAAGTTGATGATGACAGCTCAAAGACGAAATGTCAGCTTGAAAATCTGATAACACCATCTTGAAGACCAGAAAAAGTAGCAATGAAAATATGAAATTTATTTTGGTATATCTATTCAAATAGAGTTATAAAAAAATAAAAATGAAATCGCGAATATTCGGTTTTTTCCAAAAATCTTCGGAAGTATTCGGAATTTTTAAACTTTTAAGGTGGCATTTTGATCAGCATCAAACTGCGCAACTTTGCCTCCATTTAACCGACCTCGTATCTCTTCTAGTTTCCGAGATCCCAATGATGAGGCTCGAATTTGGGACACCCTGTACATATTCTTTTTGTGCACTACAAAAGCTGACTGATTTGGGCACCTAATCGGACCATGTCTTTACGGTGCAATCAATTTGCGGTAAGAGCTCTCGTGGTCTAGATGTTTAGATGGCTGGGTCTCACCTGAACGGTCCGGGTTCAAACCCCGTTGCTTTTTTTTAGGTTAAGTTTGGAAACAGTTTTTTTCTTGATTTTGGGTATGTCTTGGGTTAGTTTGAGTTAGCACCTGGTTAGTTTCCTTTTCTTGAGCCCCCGTAGCGAGCGAAGCGAGCGGAGGAGGGCCATGCGAAAAGCGAAATACAGCGTATTCCAGGTGCCCAAATCAGTGAGCTTTTGTACGCTTACAAAGCCTAACCGATTTCAGCACCTTGGTGCCTATGATTGCCAGTTACGTAGGTGCCGAAATCAGTGAGCTTTTGTAGCGTAATTATTATTTACCAAGGCTCATAGTTTTCAGCACCCTGGTGCCATCGCATGTGAGGATGTGTAAATATGCTTCCCGGCATTATATCACTTAGCTGCATACCTTGATATCCAGGTACAGCTTCCCAAGAGCTTTTATATTTTTTCATAAAATGCCCATTTTCCCATTTTCTTTCGTTCGTTTCACGATTGGGATCAGAACGGTCAGATGCAGCTGTCAGCTGTCAGATGTTAGATGGCACGAACAAATATTCGATATACATCATAGAAACATGCATTAGTATTAAACCTGTACAATTTATTTTTTGGTTTCCCAGTTATGGTTGGAATTCGCCGACATGATATTTTGGATGGTTTGAATTATCGCCCAGTTTGGGGAGGTGGGATTAACGGAATATAGAAATAACTTAATCTGCGACTGGTCGCAGAAAACCAAAATTGTTTTCATAGTAGCCCATGAATCGCCCAATCTGGTAACCCTGCTCTAGCCTCTATCGAGAACGTTCTCGGTCGTATTATTTCGTATTTCTCCGCCTACGACTTTACCCATGCGAAAATGATATTTCAATATCTATAGGTATGGGCGAATACTGCGACTAGGGTATGGATCGATTTAGGCGATTACGGCGACTAGGAATCGATTTAAAGTTTATTATAGCATCATGTTAATTTTAGAGTATTAAAATAGATGGAATTATTAATTCCTGGACTTTAACACTGCATTCGGCCATCTCGCAACCCTTGTTGGGAAACTAGTGGGGTTGTTGTGTTATTCATATGTTACGTCGCGTCGCTACTAGCCTAGCTGACTAACGCTATTCAGTGGTGTAATAGGTTCGGGGGGTACATAATAATATAACTTATTTTTACGTGTACTTTAGTATGCTTAGTATACGTATGCTAACCTATATTATTGCTTCTAATACTTTCTATTTTATAATATTATTATATGTATTGTAATACTTACCTGATTTACATTAATTATATGTTGCTAGTTTACCCAGGTCTTAATGGTGCAATCAATTGCTTCCAAGTACGTGGTGGCGCAGTGGTGTAGATGGTTAGCCTCTGATCCGATGGTCACGGGCTCGATTCCCGCCGCTTTTTTAAATTTTTTGAACGTTATGTTTTCAAACAGTTTTTTTTTCTTCACTTTGGGCATGTTTTGGGTATGGCTTATGGCTTGGGTTAGCCCTTGGTTAGTTTTGTCTCATTGAGCCCCCGTAGCGAGCGAAGCGAGCGGAGGGCCATACGTGAAGTGAAATATTAGATTTTACGAACGTTTATTTCATCAACATTCCGACCTGTTTTTCAGCACTGTTCGAACATTCTGGTACCGATTTCGGCACTTCACTTTAATTGGCGAAAAGAATCCAACTCGTCCAATGAAATTTACCCGTTTGCAAATCGACCAATGAAATTTACCCAAGTGCCGAATCCTATACCGGAATGTTTAAATGCCTCCCGGTCGGCAGGTGGGCAAGCACGCACCTCTGTGTAACATATGACAAAGTGAACCGTTCTCTTTAATTCTCTGTTTTGGTCTTAGCGAGCTAAGTACAGAAATCGGCTTAGTTAGTGGATCTATCCATCGTAATGGCGAGCGTCCTCATGGTCTTATTTCTTGATCCTTGGGACGTGTGTGTGCAAAGATGTTGATTGAGACGTTTCTTGAATAGTTGTAGGTTGTAATTAGGGGTAAACAGATGTCCTGGGAGTGAGTTTCACAGCGATGCAGCGCGTCAGACAAAGGAGTTTTCTTGTAAAGCGATGTTCTAGGTGTTCCCAGTTGTACGACGAACTGATGCCCTCTTGCCGTCGAGGCGGGCCAAATCCTGGGAACCTCTGCCGTGAAAGTGTCTGTAAAACAGAGACATCTCGGCCACGTGTCTGCGGTGTTCCAGACTATCCAGATTTCGGATCGCCGACAAGACGCACAGCTCCCTTCTAAATGGAATCCAGCAGCTTTAGGGTGTACTTTGGTGCGGCACCCCAGATGTGAGTAATATTCTAAGCACGGTCTTATTTGCGCTTTATAGAGCAAGAGAACTGCTGCGGTGTATACAGTTTTTTGTTGCGAAATAACGCACCAAGCTCTGAGAGACTGATTTTGCGATGTTAGCAACGTGTTCATGCCAGGACATTGCTCGTTGACCGAGACACCCAGCAGTCCGATTGACGACGATGAAGGAATGGTCGATCCTGCCATAATGTTAGGGCCCGCCGTATTGGCCCTCTTGGTAAACGTGGCTGCTTGGGTCTTTACTGCATTGAACTGGACCAAATTTCTGTCTCCCCAAATTTGAACTTTATCCAGGTCTTGATTACCAGTCGCTGGTAAAAGTTTTTCTGATCTAAAGTGGGGTACTGTCACCTGCAAAACTGTAAACAGGATTATTCGTTTCGACCAGCAGGTCATTATTATAGAGGAGGAACAGAGTTGGTGAAAGTATTGCACCCTGATGCACGCCCGTGTTAATGGTGAATGTGTCTGAGATGTGTCCATCAACTGCAACGTGCAGAAATCGGTTCTTAAGAAAACTGGCGTGCCAGCTGCAGAGAGAAGTTGGCAGTCCGAAGAACGGCAGTTTGTTGAGCAGCCGTCATGCCAAACTCTGTTGAATGCCTTCGAAATATCCAACGCAATCGCTCGAGACTCCGTAGTCCCCAATTGCCCTACTCCATATATGAGTGGCATATTTTCTGTCGATCTCTCTTTGCGAAAGCCGTATTGATTATCGCTGATTATTTTGTTGTTCTCGAGGTACTTGAGTAGTTGCTGATTGACTACACGTTCCATGACTTTGGAGATTATTGGAAGCAAAGCAAATGGGCGATAGTTGAGGTTACACTCGAGCGACTTTCCAAGAAGATGGGTAAATCCCTTTTCCGTAAGACAGATAAAAAAGCCTGGAAAAACGGGTGTTCGTTGGCGCGGTTCTTTAACACGATGACAGATATTCCGTCTGGTCCTGATGCCTTTTGCATATCTAGTTCTTTAAGGATTTTAGAAGTATCACGGTGATGAAACTTGACTTCTGCCATGGTAGTGTTGATATTCGATATGGCGGGGAGAGCATTGCCTTGGAGGACGTCTAAGGTAGAGTGCGATGAGAACATTTTGGCGAATATGTTTGCTTTTTCCTTGGCTGTAGTCGCCGTGATGCCACGTTCGTCTGTCAAAGGTGGGAGAGACGTTTTTGCAAAGTTATTACTTACTGCCTTTGCTACCGACCAGAATTTCCTGGAGCCTCTGGGGCATTGCAAAAGTTTATTCCTGATCCTCTGATTGTGGTTGTCCTTAGTTTCGTCTATCACACGCTTTCATTCGTTTCTCGCTTGGACAAAATAATTGCGATTTTCAGCAGTCTGATTTTGCTGCCAGTACTTGTAGGCTTGCTGTTTCCTACCTACAGCCCTTTCGCATATTCTGTCGAACCAGGGCTTCCCTTTTGACGGTAATTTGATTGAATTTGGGATGTATGCTTCCATTCCTGAAGAGATTACTTGCGTGATCTTTTCGCAGCAGACTGAAGGGTCGTCAGTGCCAAAGCAGACGTCGAGCCAAGGAAACTCTAGGTAGAACTCTCTTAGATCGTCCCACTTTGCAGAATTGCAATGCCAGATTTTGCGAGGCAATGGTGGATCCTTCTGTAGAAGTGACAATTCACACACCATTGTAATAAGTTTGTGGTCGAAAGTACCTAATGGCGGACCAACTGTAATTGTATACTGGTCAGGATTGGTGGTTAGAAAAAGATCCAGGAGGGCAGCGAATTCGCCCCTCTGAGATTCGAGGTGGTTCGTCTACAAGTTGAGTAAGCCCGCAGCTGATGGCAAATGCTTCAGCTTCTCTACCTTCGTTGTCGGTCTTGTTGTGATGTTTGAGCCAGTTGTTGCTGTGGGCATTGAAGTCTCCCAGAACGATTATTTCTGAATTAGGGTGATCGACCTGTATTGAGTCAAAAGAGGTAGCTAGTGTTGTAAAAAGCTTTGGTAGGCTCTATTGCTCGGAGGGCGATAGAGACAACAAATAAACTTGCTTACTCCCTTGACGGTGAACTTGAGCCACATGACGTCAAGGTTGTTCGGTTCGACTGTTTCCTCGCGGTGACATGAAAGGTCGCTTCGCGCAAAAAGGCATAATCCGAACTTGTGTCTAAATCGGGTATGTAAGTCGTAACCAGAATACTGGTAGTTTACTGTTGTCGTTGTTGTAGAACATACTTGTGTTTCTATAAGGGCTAGTATGTGTGGTCTTTTGGTGTGTAGATGTTGGTGTACCGAATTTATGTTTGTATTTGGACCTCATATGTTGCAGAAATCTATTCTGAATTGGTTCGGTATCTTTGCTGTGAAATGCGGAATGAAGGGCTCCCAGGGCCACCCAGCGCCCCCGGAGATCCGAATGGCCGGGGAGTTTACTTCCGGAATATTTGATCCTGGAAGCACCATCATGTCCATATATGCTTACTGTGGAACCCGGAACCACCAGCGCGGAAACGGAACATGATTCCGAAAAACCACTTTGCGCTTCTCAGTTCTGTTCTGCTCTAATTTGCTCCCCTCAAATTTTCTTATATTCCACGATTCACAGCTGTATGTAAAACAAGGTATATTAGTCTAATCTTTAACTGTTTGGGAAGAAGTCTTGCCGAATATTTGCAAGGTATCGCATGGTTAATTTACATCTTCTTCGAAATCGGTTGAATTTAACTTCAAAGCGGTCAATTTGTCTGGGAGCAGTCTGTTCTGTCTATTTGAAATAATAATTTTAGTTTTTGCTACGTTTAACTAAAGTCCAAGGTTTTTACTCTCTGCTTCTACTAAATTCCAAAGATGTATACTTTCTGACAGCAGGATTGTGAAAAAGTATCTAGTGTATATATTTTCATTTCCGTTAAAAATTCTTAAATATGGAATATTTTTTTTATTTAGGTATTAATTCGACGCCATTCTAACGAACTAAAACTCCTAAAAGAAGCTTCGCAGATGGAATTTGAAACATGGAAGGCTAATTTCAAAAAACAACAAGGTTCAATTCTATTAGAAAAGGAAGCAGTAATAAGAGAACAATGCAAAAAAGAGAGGGACCAAGAAATTGAAAATGTTATTGACAGGCTGGAGACTGAATCAAGTGAAAATAAGGCGCTAATAGAGCAAAGTACTGAAAATAGAATAAGGTAATGTTATCAATTATTAAAATTTAGAAACGCGCTTAATTTCAGCTTTGCTTGCATGATCTGTCTTTGATGTGCCAATTAATTAGCCAATTAAGGATATAGAATTGATGGCTCTTGGTCAGTCAATAGCTCTCTTCCTAAGTAAACAGGAAAAACATTGATTTATCACCTCGATGAATGATTATGATATCCCTGATATAGCCGATATAACAAATTGTGCGTTGATTAATATTACTAAGCAATTTTTGCAATATTTATTTTTCGCCCTTCTTTGGCACTCTAAACTTATTTGCAATTGATCTAAGTAATATGTCTCATATATCTTAGAAGTCAGCGTATATATATATATATA
>MU182330.1:314528-329106 GCA_016904865.1 Pissodes strobi
TATATATATACATTTAATCGGTAGCGTGATATTGATGGAAGAATACGTTATTAACGATGGATGCACAACTTGAGTTTTTGTTAATAGATACATGCTGACCAGTTCCTAATTTCTACATAAGAAATTAGTAGTATTGCTGTTGTATCTCAGGCAAACGATTTCATGGTGACTATAACTTAAATTTTCAGGCGTTTGAGAGAAAAATATGAAAAAGAGATTAAAGATCTGGAATTTGCAGAAAAGGAATCTAAAGCTAAATTTATCGCCTCAAAAACTAAATTACTAGAAAGTGAAGAAGTTATTATCGGACTTAAAGCTACCGTTAAGCAACTAGAATCCCAAGTTTCAGAGTATAAGGAGGTAAGTAAGCTTAATGGATTAATATTAGACATAACCACTGTAAAGTTAAGATTAAACCAGAAATATTTATTTCTATATAATGACTTGTTATTATATTGTGTAGATAGTTTTTATACTACAAAATGAAATTACCGAAGTTTTTCGCGCAAAACCTTCCTGATATCAGTTTCCGTGCAATTGAAAAGTTAAAAGTTACCGTAGACAGTTCTTGAGTTTTTTTTTAAATATGTGAACATTTCAGATAAAATTCGAAAAAAAAACATGTATATCCGTCCTATAGCTATAAAATAGAAATACTAGTAAAAATAAAAAAAATAATTTGGCTATTTTTTAATTTGAAAGTGTCACAATTGTAACTTTGTAACAGTGCATTTTTACTATGAAAGCCCAATATTACCACGGCATTTCTAGTCTAGAACGATACAGTGGCGGCTCGTGATAATTTATTGCTGTGTGCTGCATTGTAAAATGTAATTTATTTATTTTCATATTTACATCTGTATCGAAGATAAATAAAAAATACTAACATTGATTCTACTAAGAACTTTTTTTATTCTAATTTTGGTTACTTATTAATAAAGCAAATACTCAAAATTCTAAACCGGACACATGAAAGAAGATACATATTGAACATAGTCTTTTAAAGTGGTTAGTTACATTTTAAATAAATTATTTATTTACAAAATCCATACGTCTATTTTTTTCATTTACAATTTTCAATCAGTTCTTTTTCAACCGATAACATTGTCAAAGCGTTAAATCTCTCTTTTCGCAGAAAACGTTTAATTCTCTTCAAAGTCGAAAAACAACGTACTCCTTCTGCAGTGGATATGGGTCTTATAGTCATAATTAAAACTAATTTATTATATATAATATCTTAAAATATATATATATATATATAAATAATATCAGGAAAACTACTTGCGACAAATGCTTAAATTAAGTAAACTAGTGCAAACGGCCTGGCTACTAAATCCAACAAAAATAACTGCGTTTAAAATCAAACGCGGCAACAAATCTAGCCGTGTGCTTGAGATTGGGCAGCACCACCGGCTATTGAAATCACCGTTGAAAACACGCGAGCGGGATCAGCGGAGACGCGACGACCAAAGGGCTCGTTGTGCTAAAATTCATATCGCACACCGATCCGAATTATACAACATAAGGCGTTGGGTCTGGATTGACGGTGTAGTGGGTATGTTTATCTCGCAATATTTTACTTTCCGTCCAGATAAATAATAATTTTCAAAAGAAAATGGCAAGTATTTATGGACTAAAATATTATTTTAATTTTCCTGTGATTTTGCTGTGTGCTGCAGCTCCTCAGCACATATGTACCAGCCGCCACTGGAACGATAGGAAATATTAAATAATTGTTCATAATTTTTTTGATAATAAAAAACGAGTATATACTGATTTAAATATATATTTAAAAACCTTAATTGAATGCAAAACCTTACAAGTATGCACAAGAACGTTTTAAAACATAAAATAGACTAAAATAAAATACAGTACAATAATAGTAACTCAGTCATAATTAAATTTAAACTTAAAAACTAAATATAAATGCAGTACAATAATAGTAACTCAGTCATAAATCAAGTTAAAACTTATAAAATCAAAAAAAAACTGGAAAAACTCTTGATGTATTTTCAGGTAGGCTTTGAAAATAAATTCTTCCCTTTTTTTCTTGTTTTACTTCTAAAATCTGCTTTACTTGAGATTAATCGATTACGCACAAATCCTCTACGCGTGGAAAATAAAATTATTTAATAATTGGTTTAATTGCTCTTAAAAAGCTACAGTAAAATTGCGGGTAATTATCAGCTGGTAATATTTCTTTACAGCGTCCGATATAGTATTGATTACTCCTTTTTCGTAGCCCGAAATTGGGACGTGAGCTGAACCAATAGGAAGTCGCCGGCATTAGGAGATAATATGTCCATCCTCTTAAGTAGAACATAACGTTCTTCGATCGTCAAACCATTTTCTTCTACCATTCCATCGTTAGTTCCCTCTCCTAAAGTGCGATCATGCAGAGAAATTTCAGATGAATCAGAATTATTTTCAAACTCTCTATGTTTTTTCTTGTCAAATAGTCTCTGGTAATTTATTGGCTCGCTATTGTCTTTTTCTTGATCGGCTCTGAGATCAACAGCGGTTGTGGGAGTCCGATTTCCATGATTATTCCTAGATATATCGTGGCTACCAATGCTTTTCCCAGAAGGTACATTTAGTAATTTACTTTTCTGAACATAGTCGTAATAACCCATCTGGTTTAACTCAAATGTTCTAAGAATGCATCGGAGACCTCTTGTCTTATTAGTGGTTCCTTGCCAGTTATTCTCTGCGGTAGCCTACTTGCGGGATCATTCTTGTTCAGCGGGCATATACCGGTCTTTGAAAATGCTGCTTCCAAATTTTCTGCGTTTTGACATAATATCCTCAAGTTTTTTTTTAAAATGAGAAAAACTCATCCTTTGGTATGGTGTATGCTGTAACGACTTGCCGTAACAATCTTCTTCCAGGTTGAAAGAATATTTCTCTATGGGACGATAGAATGTGACACCGAGCTGCTGTAGCAGGTGCGTCGCATTCGAAGGAAGTGCTATGAATTTAATATCACTTGGTTCACACTGCTGAATCACTCCTTCATTAATGTGATAACTTACAGTATTTTGCAAACTTTCCTCGGTCAATCAATAACATTTATTTGGTTCATTAACAATGTATAACGTCACCTTAACCTATTGTACATAACTTAATCTTAACATACGCGCCATACTTGGCCGACAAGGCGCTCGCATCTTCACAGAGTTGCGCTCACGACCTCGCAACTTGCATAGCGCGGTAAAGTGGGCTGTTAGGCTGCCCAGCTATGTTTCTGATAGGCAAGTGGCAATGCTTTCAATCTCAACGTTACTTGGGCGATGCCCTTCAACAGAAATGCAGTTAGGTGTTACGTACAGATGGCAATGGAAACTAGTTGACTTGTTTTGAGGAAGTGAGAGGATGAGGGAAGGTAAACATGGGGAAAAGACACATTGAAAAACCCCATATCACGGTTCACTGGGTTCTATAGCACTCGCACATTCATACTCTCATTCATTCATCATTCATACGTATATAAAGCTATTAAATAGCTTTAATGAGGGGATAAATTGTAATGGTTCGCAGCATTCTCGACATAGTGAAGTCATGCTACGCTTGCCGGAGCAGGGAGCGCAGGGACGGTCGGGCTACAGTGTACGACTGATGTCGACACTATATACTTGGCCATATTTAGTGGGAGGGGCCCGCTCTGGGCCGGCGGTGATATACACGATTTGGGTAATTCTGTGCTCCTGTTACTTCTCATTATTTTGAGAAGCAACAGGGAGGATTTCTGGGGGTTGGTGAGGGTGGGATGTTAGAAATTTCAAGGATAGGGTTCAGGGGGGTCTGGGATCTAGGTAGAAGTAGGTAGTTCTCCTATGTATGGGTCCGTGTTTGGCTCTGACAGTGGGGTTGAACTTGGCGTCAGCTAAGTTGGCCGTTTTCGGCGAGCCACGGATAACGTGCTCGAAAAATCTGCACGCGAGTTTGTCCACATATTCCCTCGCCGAAAGGGCCGCCCTTAGATGCCGATTCTGCAGGACTTCATCTGCCAGTCAGATATCGGGCTCCAAACCGGTGCGCCATACATTAAGAAGGGGCGGGTAATGGATCGGTAGAGGGTAAGTTTACTTGAGGGACTAAGGAAGGAACCATGCCTGATGAGGGGTCTGAGCTTTTCGCAGATTAAATGATTTTTGTTTCGTATATGAGCTACGTGCTCCAGAAACGAAAGCCTTTTGTCAAGCATGATTCCTAGGTATTTGACCTTGGATTTGGGAGGGATGGGGATGTTGTCTATAAGGATGGGTAAGGTTTCGATATTTTTAAATTTGCGTGTGAATATGGCCAATTCAGTTTTAGAAGCGTTCAGTTTAATCTTCCAGTCCTTATGATATTGACTGATTAGTGTCATATATGCCGCGATATTGTCAGTCGCCTCCTGCGCGCTAGGGGCACGGGAGTAGAGGGCGGTATCATCGGCATATAATGCCAGGGATGAGTGAGGGTGGGAAGGAAGATCTGCTATGTAATAGCTGAATAGCTGCGGTGATAGCACTGTTCCCTGCGGGACGCCAGCTTGTATCGGCCTCAAAGTTGAGTCCGAATTGCCGATTCAAACCGAAAAGGAACGCCTGACCAGGTACGACACGACCAATGCAGCCAAGTGCAGCGGAAAGCCGTGTTTAATGAAGAGCTTGTAAAACAGGCCATTATGCCATACCCGGTCAAACGCCCTCTCAATGTCAAGAAGCAATAAGGCGGTGCAATGCCCTTCATTGAACCCCTCGTATATATCCTGCACGATTCTCGCGGCAAGCATATTAGTACTATGCCCACCGCGAAAACCGAACTGCTCGTCCGCGCGATCTTCCACGAGCTAGGAAAGTGTTGCAAGCGCAGCATAGCATTCACTATATGCATAAAATGTACAATGGATTTCGTGGGTAGGTTTTTCAAGAGTATGTAAGGGATGGTATCAGGCCCCGGAGCCTTATTCTTGGGCAGACAGCTAAGAAATTTGCGTAGCTCGGTCGGAGTGACGAGGAGCTTATTCATGACAGGGGGTGCGATTGGATATTTGCTGTTTGAGAACAGTCTCGTGAGCTCCGTAATATGGGCGTGCAATGCCTCAGTGTCTGGTGATTCCCCGTGTACACCCTCAAGGAAGTCCGCAAAGGCCTCAACTTTGGCCTCATCGGCTAAAACATCGTCGCCGCGATGGCGAATAGCGGGGATGTCAGTTGTGCCTCTGCGAACCTGTCTCGCGAGCTTCCACAGGGAGTCATCCCCCGTGCCTAGCCCATTTACGAAGTTCATCCAAACCGCATCCCTGTGTGCACGAGTGTTGTCCTTTATTTGTGCATTTAAATCGTTCACTCTTAACCGGTCGTTCACCGCGCGGCTCCTTTGCCATCTGCGACGAACTCGGTTCCGGAGATTGATGAGGAGAAGGATATCATCAGGAAGAGATTCCGTAAACGGCTTCTTCCTGACTTTTGGACATAGTGCGTCTCTGACGTGCTGGATATTTTGGGTAAAAGTGTTCACTTCAGTCTCCAGGTCTTGGACGGTATCGATTTGCCTCGGGATGACAGTTAGGTTACCTAACCTCGCCCTAAACATCCCCCAATCGAGATTTTTATATGAAATCGTTTCGATTTCATTGGCTATCGGCCGCCTAGCATTTGCTAGGCTCATCTTGATTGGAAGGTGGTCAGAGCAGAGGTCGCCTATGACCTTAGGTCGTACGGCGCCTGCCACCCCTCGAACAAAAGCGACATCCAAGAATGAAGGGGTGTTGCGTTCACGGTAGTAAGTGGGTTCAATAGTTCGAAGGTATTGGACTTCCAGATTGTCTTCTATCAGATTACGTGCAATGCGGCCTTTCTGGTTCGATGTGTTATCACCGAACACAGTGTGTCGAATATTTAAATCGCCTATAAGTATAGAGCGTTTGCCAGGCTCTAAAAAGGCTAGAATGTCCGCTTGTGAGATACGCAGATCGGGGGGTGCGTACGCGCCGCTAATACACAGGCCACCTTCGAGCTCGATGCCAACATGTTCAATGACCGTTCTTATTTGGGTCCGTCTTTTATATCGAAGTGTCCGGTGTATCAGGCAAACCACGCCTCCCCCTTCTCTGATTGGCCGATCAAAACGTTCAATAGCGTAGCCACGAATTTTCGACTTGAAGTCGGCTCTTAGCCGCGGTTCTAACAGGAAGGCAATCTGAAAATGGGACTTGCACATGAAATGCTTAAATTCATCGAGTTTGCCTCTGATACCATTACAATTCCAGGATAAAATATGAAGCGTGGACATTTAAAACAAGCCATCTATATGTTGTACTTGTGAATTTCTATACTGAAAAATTGCAGGGTGCAAAATTTTCACCTTATCGCCGTTGCACGTTTCCAGCATGCTGCTGAACTCGTCCAACGCGAAGTACAGTTCAGACAAATTTACAAGTGAATTAATATTATTTACTACATTCGTTAGATTTGAGATTATGTTGTGAGCATTGCTAGCATTGACACTTACCCCGGTTCGTGGCGCGGATTTCGGTTGTCGCTGTTGCGAGGCCTTGAGCGTGTTAGGGAAGGCCTTGTCGTAGTCTTCAGGGGCTTTAGACGTTGATTGCTGGCGTTGGGGCTTCGGTGGGGGGTCTCGTCTGTTTATACCCCGGCCTTGGTTCGCTGAAGGCCCGCGCCCCTGCCAGGCCGGCGTGGCGGGCGCGGGAGCTGGCTTGAATTGTCGGGGCTGCTTCGGCGGTTGCTTGCTTGCCTGAAGCTGATTCAATTTATATATATAGACAGGGCATTCTTGATCGATTGCCCTGTGTGGTCCGCCACAATTGGCGCATTCGGTGAAATCACTAGTGCAGGAAGTGATTTCGTGCGCGAGGGCACATTTGCTGCACTTGAAATTTTTAGTGCAGTAAGACA
Organism: Pissodes strobi; assembly: GCA_016904865.1. Classification (NCBI taxonomy): domain Eukaryota; kingdom Metazoa; phylum Arthropoda; class Insecta; order Coleoptera; family Curculionidae; genus Pissodes; species Pissodes strobi. The sequence continues at coordinate 321,431 of MU182330.1, forward strand.
TCGAATGCCCATGGCCCTGACATCTTCTGCACTGCATTATAGGCCTCACATTGCGGCGGTTTTCCCAAGTTACCCTTATATTCATGATTGTACGAATATCTTGTTGGATTTTCTTAAGGGTAACTGTGGCTTCTGTTACAACTAAGTAGAGTGGTTCACGCGTCTTTTTCATGGCGAACACATTTTTGATACTGTAGTGATATTCGTCAGTTATGTACCTTTTTATTTCGCTCACTGGTATTTCGCCATCAAGCCCTCGAAGTACCTAAGCTCGCGTCTTTTGACTTTTCTCGGCGTAAGAGTGGTAGTGAATACTCTCTGTATCCATCACCCTCTTGAAGGTTGCCCAATCCTTTTCGTGCTCAAAATAAAATATGGTTGAGTTTCTAGCATATTTTATAGTAAATTTTTGTATTTGCATATTTTTCATATCATTTAACAGGGCAGAGTGGGCCTTAAGCTTACCCTCCATTACAACTGGGGGTGGCGGGCCAGGCTTGACTTTAAGGGCGGTTTGTGCCTTTTCTTTAATGCGTGCACTAGTGCGAGAGCGGGTAGCGGCTGGCTTGCGGTTTGCAGTGTTTGCAGACGAACTTGCACTCTGTGTATCATCTTCCAGGTTCGACAGGGATTCGAATTGGTTGCTCAATTCTATCCCTGTAGGGGTGCCAAAGTTTAGCTTGATTTCCCTCACATTCTTCCTGAAGGGGATGGTCTTTAAGGGCATCTTAAAGCCATCCTTGTCACTGTGGGGTATCAGGAGCGCAGAAGCAGCCTGCTCTCCTGCGGTTTCGCTGACCTTGCCCAAGGTTACCGGCGTTGCCGTACGACGGTCGTTGGGACTTTTTTCTTCGGTTTCTTTTTCGGTATTTTGTTCGACTTCCATGTCCGAGCTATCGTCTAGCGTTTTTTGCCTTTTTTGCGAATTTCGGCCGGTGTCGATTTTCGCTTTCACGTTTCTTTGAGGTGGAGGGTCGTAGGTCATGTTTGACTCTAAGGTGATCAATGCCCTTTCGGAGATGAGGGAGTATATCTTCCGTATTCATGTTTGAAATAGACGCTAAAGAAGGGGCTATTTCGGTGCAAGTTTTGCATTCAGGAGCTGTTTTACATAAACGCTTGTAAATGTACGCCGTTCTTGTTATTACTTCCTCACTAGGAGGGCCATTTCTGGCGTCCTCTGACCTGATAGAGGAGGCGTCGTCTTCCCTGTCTGTCATCGCAGGGGCGGTGAGGGATGTTGCCGGGGTTACGTCCCCGGCGACTAGAAAAGTAAATGCACTAGGCGAGCAGTCTTTACTGATTATCGTATCGATAAAAAGCAGACTTAATACACAGTAATAAAAATATAACACGGTGGCGTTTAAAAGCACGTGCGCGCTCGATAATCTGGAGACCCCGCTAAATCCAGTCCGTATGATAACACGCTACCATACGAAGTCACTTTCCTCGGTAAAATTTCTATAATTATTATATGTTCGTGGCATGGCAGATTTAGATCGTAGTCTGAAAGCAAAAACTAAAATTAAATCATGAATAAGGGGTTTCAAAACAAGACGAAATATATAGGGGGAAACATTTTGACATGTCACAAAGTTGGCCCGCGAAGTATATTCTACCTGATTATTGTTAAGAAAAAATTATTAAAATTAATTAATCGTAATTGTATTTACACATATACTATGCCAAATACCGAAACAATTAAAAATACTTACGAATTTTACTGAGGAATTTTTAAATTCTGCTACACAGTTCGAAAAAATTGCATAAACGAGTTGTTCTCTCCAAGTCACGCTTCTAGTTACTGAGGAATGGTTGAAGCGTACCAGAGTACCAGCTTGCCGCGACGGGCTTGTGTGGTGTAAGGTAGAAGAATTTGGCTTTGCGTGCGGGATTTTAAACGTATTGTATTGGGTAATTTGTTTTGAATTTCACGTTGTCACAAAGTTTCCCACTAGTCACAAATTATCCTGGTTTTACGGTATGGTTTAGTGTCAATGTTAATCTTATTAGTTTTTATTTTAATTATAGTTATCTGAGAAGTTAACAAAAGAGCGGAAAGACTTAAAAGATGTAGTAAGAAAAGAAATGAATGAAGAAGTGCATAGTTTGGAGAGAGAAGTAGCACAATTAAAGAACAGCAGAGACAAAGAAATACAGCAGTTGTATTCAAGGTAATTAGGGGAAGACAGGACAAAGCGACGAAAACTTAACTTTTTGGCTGTAGCATTGCTTGCTTTCATTTCAGAACTAATTCTTTAAGAGATATTTTCTCTAAACTAAAAGAAACACTCTTTGTATTCCATGCATAAAATAATATTTTATGCATGGAATACAAAGAGTGTTTCATTTAGTATATTTCGTACATGCACACAGCCTTCACTCTTAATTTATTTTCTCTAAAGACTGCGTCTTATTTCAACATGTAATGCATGAAAGTTTTTGGTGTTCATGTCAACTGGAACTAACCTTGAGGAAAGTGCAAAGATGAATCCGATTTTTTTTTGCAAAAAAACAATGTTTGTTTGCTATTAGTAGTAACAGGTTTGTCCTTAAATCAACAGTAGCGTGCAGTACAGATATGCACACATTGTTGTTTATTGTTTTGAATAATTTATATTTATATTATATTATATTTCTTGATGATGCTTAACTCATTTTTAAAAGCAATTCATTAGTAAACTGTAATACAAATAGAATAATATATAGCAAATTTACTAAAAATTACACAAAATTCTATACATGACATCCTCATCGAATTTTAAGGTACTTAAGTTTACAGTAAATCATCCCAACAAAATCAATACTTTAAACTATCTTATACATATTTCGCTTGAAAACGAAATTATATACAGTATCCACCCTCAGCTTAACTTCATTTTTATCGACGATATACATCCTGAAAGATGACGTTTTAAATTGCTTCCCATTCGCATCTTATATGTTCTTTTTAAACTATTTTTATGAATCTGGTTTATAGGATTAAAGTGTCCGTGGCCAGAAAAGACGAGATTCTAAGCGAATTGCAGATTGAGCATAAAGCATTACAAGAGAAATGTATTTACCTGGAGAATATGCTGGAGCAGCAAAGAAAGGAGTATTTGATAAAATAGTTTTTAGAAACATACATTTTTTACTATAAGATATTTTCCAGTAATGTGTAAGCTGTGTCTTCAATTGCATAAATATATAAACGTTATTAAATTGTTTCTAGCTAATGTTTTCCCAAGTTCTCTGAGCCTTCCTTCTGCAACAAAGTTATTTTCCTAAAAATTTGCATGATATACCTATGCTACATTTAGATAAACGCATATCAAAATTAACACTTTGTTAAAGTAGGGTGACAAATAAAAGGTTAAAATCAAATTTTACTCGCAAATCAGTGAAATAAATAAAACTGGAATTTCTTAAAAAAAAACGGTCTGTGCTTAAGACCACACGACAGAAGTGAGCACTTCAACAAAGAAATATTAAGCACTAAATAGAATTAAAAAAAGAAGTTTCTGAGAGGCGCCGGGCATCAATCCCGGCACCACTCGCATGCTAAGCGAGCGAGCTACCATCCAAATTACGCCGCCGATGGAAATACGTCCGTCAATACTGAATATAATTACTCAGACCGGCTTAATACTTATTTATTGTAATAGTTGGCTATTATGTTTATAACTTGGTAGTCAAGTAAATGATTATCAGAATTAATATATTACAGAGACTGACAATATGCATAGGGTAATCGAAGCAAAACTTTAAATGCCACATCTTTCTTGGGCGTCTTTTCTTGATACCTTTTAAATTTGTAGTTCGTGCAGTCGGCATATGAAAATAAATGCAAACAGTGCAGAAAAGATGACCGAGAACCGATCGTTTTTCGGCAGCGCGAATTTGCGTTTATTTTTATAGTGGCTGTAAACCGGTGGTGTCCTGCTAACCGAACAATTTTAAAATTAAAAGGAGCGTCACTTGAAGCAGCAAAATCTCGATAAACTGAAAATACATCCCATTTATATGTTAGTAAATATGTAACATATACAGGTGGGTGTGTATTTTCATCAATAAAAAGTAGAAACTAATATTTATTAATAACTGTACTGGTCTTTTTTTGCTATGCTTTTGTGGTGCTTGTTTACAATGATGCAAGCTTCACATAAATACTCATTAGGTGTGTCGATTTGACCTAGATCCTCGATGATTTCTTTATTTTTTAATTCTAAGAATTTAAATTTACCGATGTATCCCCAAATGTTCATGCCATAACTTACCCTTAATTACAAGCTTACCATTCTTATAAATAGTAGCACTTTGTTCATTAAAAACATCAGTCATACCAGTTGGTTGCATTTTTCTTATGGACATCAAATTGTAGTGAATCTCTGGACAAAACAACATATCATCAATAATTCACTGAAGTACCCAGTAATATGGGCATTACTGGTAATGTTGGTTATAGCCGTTTTGTTGCAGTTATATATGTTCCACTTTTCCACTGAAATTTTCATTTCTCAAATCTGGTGTTGGTAGCTCGACGAAACTAGTGAATAGGTCATCTCTATTGATAAGGTCCAATGCCCCACAGTCCAGAATAAATTTAACTTTTCTTCACTCAACCATATTTTGAAAGTATCTGGTCACAAAAGCAAAACCAGATGTGTTCACACGTAATGCTTGTGGATAATGATAATTGAATTTTCCAAACGATGATTTTTCTTTCTCTGTTTTCAAACTGGTTCTTCTTATAATGAAAGCATTTTTTCATTACGTGCGCTCTTCTACCACAATGAAAAATCTTTGGTCGTATAACATTTGAAATGGCGCCCTTTAAAATGTCCTTGACAATAATGATTTTTTAATTTATACTGGAGCTTCAAAGTTTCGTTTCTTTGCAAATAATACTTTTGTACAATCACTATCAACTTGAAGTGTTTTTGAACATTTTTCGTGATCTAAAAGTCTTATTTTAACGAAAAATTAAGGCTAACTTAACTACTCTTAATATTCTGATAGCCTTACACCTTCGTAATAAATGGGATTTTTTATCAGTTTCGTCTAATTTTGCACCTGCGGCCAATAATTCGTTAATTAGATTATAAAAAGTAGTAAAATGTTTTAATAATACAATAGGTTATGAAACTGCAAACTTTTGCAATGATTAAAACTTAACAAATTGAACACACGTGTTCAGGGCTCGGCTAACCTAAATCGATCCTGTCACGTATACCATTCACAGCTATATTATAAACCCGATTTCATAAGAGCTAATAAAGACGTTTATTAATTTTAATACTATATTTTTTCATTATTTTCAATGTAGCCTATTTGTTTTAATAAAAACAATAGCCTATTTGTTACGATAAAACCAATAAGCAATTTTATTCAAAACATAGATGTGTTTTAAAAGCACTACTTACTACTAATTTAATGAGTGCATTACAAAATATAAAATTAAACAGAGTAATATTGCAGAGTATTTTTTATAGTTGCTAATGTGAATTCAAATCACTTTCATGCCGAAAAAAAGACTGATGAGATATATAATTGCTGTTTTAAACTATAATGATATTTATCACTACTTATTGTTGTTATTTACCAGTACTATGTTGTTATACATCATTTCTTACCGTTGCCATTTAGAACTGATTTTCAGGACTTCATTTCAATAAATCACAAAAAACAAGCTAACCACTAAAACACTAAAATCTGATTGTTGCTATTCGCTCTGTGTGTCAACGTAGTGGGGGAAATAACAAACGATCGTGCGCGAGAGTCTGTCAAATGTGGAACTTTATTTAGCTAATAATACTAGGAATAATTAGTACACTGCTTTTAGATGTTTCAATAGTATATTGTGTAACTAGGAGGAAAAGCAAAACATTCCTGGACGACTGTGGTAGTTGCTGGACGAGGCGCAGCCGAGGCCTGCAACACAGGAGTCCAGGAATGTGCTTTTCCTACGAGTTGCACATACTATTTTTTATCCGATCGAAATTAATTAGAATACGTACTTATATAAATAGAGCCAAATATTACTGTATATAAAAACGGTATTTTAAATTTAAACTCAACATAATATCAAGTTTTGAATCGAGCGAACTTGAATTTTATTACGTAGCTACGGAAACTACAGCTAAATGTTACTTTTGATAGACGTCAGATCTGACAAACAAGGCGTTTGAATATGACAGAAATGTTACATTCCCGGCCTAGGACGGGAATGTTATATTCCCGGACTGTTATTTTCTATTCTTGTACAGTTATTGCATGTTGCCAAGCAACGAATACAATATACTGGAATCATGACTTTTGCGGTGAGAAAGCACATCGGAAAGGTGTCGTTTTTCGTCCGATCGGATAAAAAATAATTTAATGCGATATTTTTCTCTACATGTGTTTCGGCTTAATGAGGCCTTTATCAAGAGTAGTTGTATACAACGAGAAAAACGAGCTCAAAGTTTAAAGCGTGCTTTGTTGCGAAATAAATATTTGTTTAACTATTATTCATGCAATTTAAAAATATAGTGTCTGTAATATTAAACCAGTTTTAGTATTACTTTGGTATTTTGATAATGTATTTGTTGATGAAAAAGCGTTTTCGTTTAGTATCTCATTATTTGTTATCGAAAATTTGCTAAGGAAAAATGCAGTAACTCGCGCATTTAGGCCTAATTACTGCGGTCTTGCTTAGTAGCTTTTGATGTGCCACCATTGAGTTATATTGTAGAAACATACGTTTTTTGATAATACTGTAGCTTAACGATCTGAATTAAATTACTAAAACTAGGTTCCTTGACCAATCCGATAAAATGCTGAAATTAAGAATATATTTTATATTTAAGAAAATATAGCCTTTTGAATAATTGCCTGTAATTTAAGCTAATACATGAAAATTGTGTAAAGAAATTACTTATGGACGAAAATTATGAAACTTGAACGAAAAAGACGTATTTATCTGAACATGATGATATACCTTGTGATGTGTTTCTCGTGAGGTGCTTCTTTGCTTATGCATATTATGCTATTTCTTCTGCATATCATGCTATTGGACTGCATAGTTTTAACCATTACGTCATCCAATGCTTGATTCTCGGGCGCCACCGCATCTGGATTATAGTGGTAGAGCGCCCACTCTGCGCCTGGTTGCTTTTAGACAGTTATTACTAGCGGGAAAGATTTAGAAAGGAAACACACAATTTCAAAATACACCTAATACAGCATCTCTATTTGCCAACTGGAGATATAAAGAATGGTGACTTCAAAACCCTGGTAACCTATGCTAACCTAGCGTTGCAACGAAATAATTATTCTTTACTAATCCAACCTACCTAAACTGAGGTTAATCTAAACTATCAATTCTTAACAAAAAGTTACTCTAATGCGACTTATGCTTAACCCAAAAGATAAAAAAGTGAAAATAGAATATTGCCAGAGGGGTGTATGGTATGCGTAACGTGACGGAATGACATTGACATTGAGAAGAGAAACGGCGCCGCGATATCAACTGTTAAGGAACGGTACTGCTAAGACGAAGCTACTTGGATTACGGTATCCACGAGTCCACGGACAGGCACTCGACTGGCGGTCCAACATCGGTCCAACATAGCTCCTCTGACTTGGTCCTGATGGGTATGGATATATGCGGCCTGATGCTTAGAAGATTACGTGAAATGCGAAATGCGGGTGAT
>MU182330.1:329116-354005 GCA_016904865.1 Pissodes strobi
GCGGCCTGATGCTTAGAAGATTACGTGAAATGCGAAATGCGGGTGATAAGGATCGAACAATAACAGACGACGATACAAAGGATACGGTGCGACATTAATAAACCACCTGACGAGGCTTCCTGCATATATGAAATATAAATCCCGGATTGCGCGTGCGCGGATACGTCATTGCTTTCCGGTCGTGCTTCGCTACTACGATTTTACGTCGTCGTTGAGGCGGTAGGTAAGGTAAGGAACGGGTAAGGTAGATTGAGTGTGAAAGAGAGAGCTTATAAAGATAGAGCCGACCGGACTTGAAAAACCGAGGCCGGCTTGTAGTGTAGAGAGAGAGTATGTGTAGTGAAATACTAACTGATCGGACTGGAAAACCGAGACCAGCTTGTGTAATGTAAGGGGGTGAGAGAGATGAAGAATGGAGGAAGAGAGAGAGAGAGAGATAGAGATAGATAGATAGAGATAAAGATAGAGATATAGGTAGAGATAGAGATAGAGATAGGGATGGGGATGGGGATATGGATATGGATAGGGATAGGGATAGGGATAGAGATAGAGATAGAGATAGGGATAGAGAGAGAGAGAGAGAGATAGAGATATAGATAGGGATAGGGATAGAGATAGAGATAGAGAGAGAGAGTGTGTAGTGAAAGAATAACTCATCGGACTGGAAAACCGAGACCAGCTTAGTGTAGTGTAAGAGGGAGAGAGAGATACCTACGGTAATACCCATGGAGCAGCAGCGAAGGCGGACAAGAAACGCGGCGACCTGCAGGAAGCGGCGTGGGTCTGGCTCAGCTGATGGCTTACATTGGCGGTTATAGTGGTCCTCTTCCTCTGGTCTGGGCTGGGCTAGGCGGCTGGCTGGCTGGCGACGTCTTCTTTGAGAACCCGGGTGAGTTCTGCACTTCTGCCTGTTCAGCGCGATGCAGCCCGGTTTTGTTACCCCTACGTGTATTGGGGATCACGTCATCGTCCGGTCGATGAGTGGGGACCTTCACGCGCACGGTGCTGCGATGGAGATCGCGACGTTCTGCCGGTACCGCGCGAGTACTACGGAAAATGTGAAAACCGATTTCCCGACTTTTCGCGACGGAATATTTTATTGAAATGAGTTTGGAATATTTAAATTATATTTTACGAAAAAGAATGATGTGAATAGCCCGTAATATAAAAAAGCTAATCCGGCTTGCATACCATTCCCCTAAAAATATAGTAACTTCGTTACAACGTAATAAATAATACACAAAAATTAAGCTTATTCAAGTGATTCGTCGAGATCAGTGGATTGAGGATTTTCCTCCAACGAAATCGAAAACGGTTTGGTTTCTTCTCTCATCATAAGACATTGTTTCTGAACTGTGCATTCTTTTTTTGATTTATTTAGCTCGATTTCTAGGTGGCGGTAGGAGGATCGCTTCATTTTCAGGTTTAACTTAAAAAAAAAATCTCTATAGGATTAACCATATCGTAGTTTCTATTGTGATTTAAAGAGTATTTTCCACGTTTTACAACGACTGACGTGATTTCAGAACCATGGGGTCGTGGTTCGCTTTTCATATTTTTTACTTGTAAGGTAATGTCTATCCAATCGCAGAAATTAATTGGTCTGATTTCTAGAGTTATAACTTTTCCAGAGTTTGCTGCCTGCACAGCATATTTGAAATCTCTGAAATCACATATACGACCTTTGACCTTCATAGAAAGTTCTACCTAGTGGTGGAAACTGTCGGTACTCCTATATGAATGGCCAGGTTCAAAATATTCGATTGTTATTTCTTCTGCGGCGATTTCTGAGAAATTAACTACATAATATTTAAGGAAGCTAAAAAATGCACAATTTTTATTTTGGGCAGAGCAATTATCCACCCACAATTTTTTTACCAGCCCTATTTTCTAAAAATAATGAGAAGAAAGCTCTGTTGAAATCTTCTTTTCTTCTACCCGCTATCCCTTCATGCCAAAGAGCTGCAATAGGTTTCAAGTTCTTCTGATTTTTCCCACGAGAAGAAAAGATTCATTAAACACGATAATTCTAGGTAGGCCAAGCGTTGGGTACAAAATATGGGGTTCTATTTGCAAAAGGTCGAACAGAAATGAAATTTTGTGGGATGGTAGAGATAGGTCCCCTGATAGTACATCTAAGTTTGCGACCTCGGGGGGGTGCCGCTCGAGGGGTGGGGGGATGAAAACTCTGCTTCGCGGCGCTTGGAGGAAAATAGCACCGTTGGAGTAGGTGCTATAAAAAAAAAGTTCAAATAAAATGTGTATAAAACAAAATTACGCACAACTTTGATTTTATGCACTTTTTCGCTCCGACCAATATTTTTTGCTCTACGGCGCGCCAAACTTGGGGGGTAGTTTGCAAATTTTAACAAAATCAGAGTTTAATCGCGGATTGAAACAAATATTGGTACCAAACAATTCTGGTATATTTTTTGTCTGTAAGAGTAAAGTTTTCTAAGTAAACTGATGCTTGATTCGTTAAATTTGACCTTATATTATAAAGGATATGATTTTTTGAAGTGCGCCCTTAGATACTCTGATATGGGCATTTTTCATCTATCATGATCTACGGGCGATATTTTTGAAGTGAAAACTTCTTTAGGCGCGTTTTGCAATTTTTTTTTGCGGGGTTGAATGAGACTGAGCTGTCACGCATCACGCGTCATGCTCGGATATGTAACGTAACGCTCCTTCTACTGCCATGTTCCCGTATAGGTAGAGGGCTGAAATTTTCAGGGGATATAGCCAAGGTAAAAATAAAATCCTGGACGAAAACGGGACCCCGTACCTCCCCCCGTTTGGCCAGGAGAGGGGGGCGAAAGGAAAAACTTAAATAATTAATTTCGGGAGAACGGGAAGAGGTACGGGGTCGATTTTTTGTATGGCTGATGCGCCCTATGGGGGGCCACCTTAGGCCATACGGGGGGGACCGGGGCTCTAGTTTAAAGGGGAATTTTGGGGGGAAATCCGTTTTTCGCCCATATCTCTGCAACGAAGGCTGGGATCGAAATTCTGACAAACGATGACCCCGCTAATTGAAGTTTTCACTTCTGTCGTGCGGTCTTAAGCACACACCAAAATTTTTTTTATTGTTTGTAAAATAGTGCTCGAAAACTGTCTATTGTTATATTTACTGGCTTCTTGCTCCATTGTGTTCTGTGGGGCCGTCAAAATTCATTTGCAATCATTTGTGCAAATTACATTCATTACATTACAAGGCATTATGGGCCGATTACTAGTGTTATTTTTGATGGATATCCCGAAAGTGGGACAGAAGCAGGTACGAAATCTGCTGAAAGAAACCGCCGTTCAAAGCAGCACGAATGTAATCTTCGATGAATCCATGATTCCAACTGTGTCGCAAGAAAATTTTTTATCGAACAGGTTTAACAAAAGGCGCCTCGTTGCAATGCTGCAGATAAAGTTGAAAGCAGAGAATTACACTTTTAAGCAGGCGGTCGAAGATGCAGATACATTAATTGTGCAGACTGCTATCGAACTTGCTTCCTCTTTTTCCTCCGTTTGCGTTATTGCCGAAGACGTAGATTTACTTGTGCTGTTGACTGCTAAAGCCAGAGAAATCCCCAATGTTTACTTTCGCAAGCCGGGTAGAGGCAATAAGGAGGATGTGTTCTATTCACCCCAGAGCTTCCAATATAATGAATCTATTGCGAAATGTCTTTTATTTGTACATGCCTTTAGTGGTTGTGACACCACATCGGCGTTATTCAATCAAGGCAAGATTCGATTCCTTAAAACTTTGGAAAAAAATCCTACAATAACCGAGACGATTGAGGTATTTGATGACCCCAATGCAGAACTCACGAAAGTAGCAGCCGCTGGCGAACTGTTTATGCTGCGGCAGTATGGGTGCAGACAGCAAACATCTCACGTTAGATTCTCTGCGGTATACCGACTTTGTACGGGCCGTCTCCAAAAACTTCTTTAATCTTGCGTCACTGCCACCAACATCCGATGCGTGCTATCATCATTCCTTACGAACCTATTGTCAAGTTCAAAACTGACGGGGAGTCCACAAAACTCCAGAAGATCATGGATGGCGAAAAACCGCAACAGGACGAGACGCTATACGCATCTTAAAGGAACCAGCTCAAGAGGTTCTGCTTAAGACTATCTCCTGTAGATGTCAGAAAGGTTGTGGTCCTGCTTGTGGTTGCCGTAAAGCAGGATTGAAATGTTCGGATTTGTGTTTATACTGTACTGGGACGTCCTGCGAAAACATTAGTAACCACATTTTGCTGGAGGAAGACATCGCAGAAGATGCCGAAAACGTTTCCGATCCAACAGAGGACGATGAGGACTCAATTTAATGTCATAAAACTCCGATATCGACCGTGGAACGCGCCGATCAGCTCTACCTCAAGGGTGGTGTGGAAACGAGTTGAAAATTATATTTTCTTGTATTATGTTTGCACTAAAATAAAAAAGAGTTATTGTAGGTCAGCAATACTAAGAAAATATCGACCGTAGATCTTGATGAAAAATGCCCATATCCAAGTATGTAAGGGCGCACTTCAAAAAATCATATCTTTTATAATATAAAGTCAAATTTAACGAATCAAGCATCAGTTTACTTAGAAAACCTTACTCTTACAGAAAAAAAATATACCAGAATTGTTTGGTAGCCATATTTGATTCAATCCGCGATTAAACTCTGATTTTGTTAAAATTTGCAAACTACCCTTCAAGTTTGGCGCGCCGTAGAGCAGAAAATATTGGTCGGAGCGAAAAAGTGCATAAAACCAAAGTTGTGCGTAATTTTGTTTTCTACATATTTTATTTGAACTTTTTTTTATAGCACCTACTCCAACGGTGCTACTTTCCTCCAAGCGCCGCGAAGCAGAGTTTTCATCCCCCCATCCCTCGAGCGGCACCCCCCCGAGGTCGCAAACTTAAATGTGCTATCAGGGGACCTATCTCTACCATCCCACAAAATTTCATTTCTGTTCGACCTTTTGCAAATAGAAACCCCCTGTCGCTTGGCCTAAGGGGTGAAGATGGCTATTTTATATTGATCTAGTCGGCGGAGAAACAAACTTCATCACTGTTGAAATTGGCTTCTGCGTCCGATCTGTACATTTTTCTTGAATTTTCCAGCTTCTTTATATGCACAGTGAATGCCTTGCAAATGCTACATTCTTGTTGGATATTTTCTTTTTTGTGCCCATGAGATCGAATTCCGCACACTCCTCATGGCCGAGTTTCGCGAACGAGATATTTTTTGCCTTAATTTCCTTTCTATACAAATCATATGAGCATATCATTGTGAGATTTTTGCTTAAGAAGTCTTGCTAAATGAAAGTTGCAGAAATGTCACTCTCCTTTGTGACATTACTTCCTATTAGGTGGTGTGAGTGTGAAATTGAAGGATTAAAACTCTCAATGTGACTATGTAAGACAGTTTCACCGATTTTCACTTTATGTACAAATTTTCCTGCAAAATTACATATTATTAGGCTATTAATTCTTATTTAAAAAATATAACATGTTTAGCTCTCATGTCAGGTCTTCGCTCCCAGAAATAGCCTGCAGAACAAATCTGCCATTCATTTTATGAGTAGGGTAGCCAGGAAAATGTTTTACACGTCCTTATACTTACTTTCCCTTGAACTTGAAAAAATAGATATTTCGAATTTTTGCGTTTAGAATCATTGGCTGAATAATTATTGTTTAAATTTATGTTTGATGTGTGGCTTAATATAAATCTTTTTTGTCCACATAACCAAGTTGCTGGTAAATCTTATTAATTAGAACTCTTGTTGGCTCTGTTATCAGCGAATTGCAAGCATGTTCCAGATCCATAGTTTCAGCATTTTTCAAAAAGATCTCTTCTTTGCGTTGTTGTAGAGATGTTGCAAACTGTTTCCTTATTAGAAATTCCCATTTCTTGTTCAGCGAGGTTGTTGTAGTAGGGACAATTTCATTGTCATTTTCTGTTCTATCTGAAGTATCACATAGCAGATTTTCTTTTGGAGGTAGAATGATAACATTATGAATTACTACTGCATTTTCAATATTTGCGGAGTCCCTAGTTTCAGTTAGGGTATTTTCTTTATTTTATTCATCGTTAAATATGTCACTTCTGAGTGATATGTCTAGGTTACTCAAATCCGGTGCGGAAGATAGACTATCGCAATCATCAGTTGCTTCAATGTCGATGTTATCATCGACATAAGATGTTAACTTAGCCAAATTTGTTGAAATATAAAAAATTATGCCTTCATAAATAACATTTAGAAATATTATAACTAGCTCGATCGCGCTGGAAGAGGATGGAATTCATCATGAAAGTTTATCTAATATTCGATTATTTTTTTCTTAAAATTATATTTAAAATGTCGCAAGTTAGTCACCGTCGGATCGTTCACCTTTCTTCCTGGTCTTATTGAGAAGTTTTATCGTCTGCATAATGCAAAAAAAAAATCATGGTTACATCTACAACCTCTAATGGGAATGGGAATGGCTTAGTTCTAGCTTCCTTGGTTAATTTAACATAGTCGCTTAGTAAGGCAATGTTTCGATTTTTCAACTTACGTTCTATAAGTGAGTGGACGGCGTCACACTCCATCTGAGTGTGACCTTTTCTAAACGTTTCTGTTCAATGAGTATTTTATATCTAATGTAATAGTTTAGAAGTGCATTCGACAGGGTTGAATTACGTTTCTGCTAACAGCAACCATCTGATTACAAAATTATGAGGATATTCTAATTGCATTTATCTTTAATAAAATCAAGTACAAAATTTGTGATGGTTGGTGCACTTAAATCGGCTTCTGTTTCATTAAACCAATAATTCCGGCAAACGAGGGTATTCATGTCAAAAATGGTAAAATTATGCACGGCTAATTTTGGCTTATTATAGATTTTGCTTGCATTGACTACTGGACAAATTTTTACTGCCTGCAAATCCATACAAAATGTGTATGTGTTTTCCTGCTTTGCTAGTTCCTTGTCTTGAGCTTTTTTTTGCCTTTGCGCGATCTTTTTTCTCCAAATGTTTTTGATACTGTTTCGAATCCGCAGCAAATATCACACCTATCTTTCCTTTGCTGGTAAAAATCTAAATTCAATCCAGAAAATATTTGGTCAAAAACAGGGTTGCTTAAAATTAGATTAGAATGCCCGCTCTCGTCGCAATATTTCTTGTACTTCCTATAAAGCGCTTGCTTTGTTTGAGAAAACTGTTCCAAATTCAATTTAGAAGAATCTTTTCTGCAATAATGTGAAGACATTTTAGACAAACTATCAAAAAACTCCCTTGATTTGCTGTGTTTCTCAACACTTTGTTTTGTAACTTCCCTAGGCGGTGTACTAGTTACGTTAATACCATGCTCGGTTTTTTTTAATCCAGCCGTGAACCATATCCTCTTTTAAACCCATTGTTCCTAAGAACATGTTTTTGCAAACCTGACTTATCAAGTTTTCGTCAACAGTAATTAAAAGTCCCAGTTCGCCGAGAATTTTCCCCTATGGAATTTCGTTTTTTTTTGGTACGTATTCCATACCTGAAGTTATATACACCTTTTTTTTTATCTCAATTCATATTGTTCCAAAACTTTATAAAAATATTTTTGCGCTCGTTCTCTGAAAATGTACCACAATGCCTGGATTTCATCTTTTTACAGACATTTGAAATAAACGTTGCAGTCATTTGCCTAGCTGGACGTATAATTCCTTTACCAACAACTCCCTCCCTATTTCTTTTATAGCCCTTATATTATTTATCTTTTATTCGTAGTTTTTTAGTTAGGTTCATTTCCCATACCTCTTTTAAACTCGTTCTATTTCTTTTTCTGCTGGATCGTGAACTTGGCTCGCCTTCTTGTTCTTCCTTATCTTCAAGTTCATCCTCTTCTTCACTATGTGATCCATTTGAGCTTATTTTATACTCGGGGTCATTTCCTTCGCTTCTAACTTTTCTGTATCTGACTGAGCATCCTCAACATTGATATCTTTGTCTATTTCAATTCTGGTGTAATTTTCCAGAAAAATATGCACTGAAAAGGAAAGGGCATTATTTTATTAACGATTTATGATAGCTGTTATATTATTAATTACAATTCTTTAAAACGATGGCAGGTATTCCGTCCGGTCCTGATGCCTTTTATCTAGTTCTTTAAGGATTTTGCTGGCAAGCCAGGTGATGAAACTTGACTTCTGCCATGGTAGTGTGGATGTTCGATATGGTGGGGAGAGCCTTGCCTTTGGGGGACGTCTAAGGTAGAGTGCGATGAAAACATTTTGGCGAGCATGTTTGCTTTTTCCTTGGCTGTAGTCGCCGTGGTGCCACGTTCGTCTGTCAAAGGTGGGAGAGACGTTTTTGTAAAGTTATTATTTACTGCCTTTGCTACCGGCCTGGGGCTACTGTGGCATTGCAAAAGTTTATTCCTGATCCTTTGATTGTGTTTGTCCTTAGTTTCGTCTATCACACGTTTGCATTCGTTTCTCGTTTCGACTAAATAACTGGGATTTTCAGCGGTCTGATTTTGCTGCCAGTACTTGTAGGCTTGTTGTTTCCTACCTACAGCTCTTGCGCATCTTCTGTCGAACCGGGGCTTTCGACGGGATTTCGTATTTCAGTTACTTTTATGCTGATTATCAACGGTGTCAATATCATAAACATCAGCAGGTGTTCATTACCTGAAACAAAGAAACGTTGCTGTTTGACCAAGTTTTTGTGAATATTTGTTTGTCTTGTTCCTATAGTAATTATTCCTTTGTCTATAAAATACTTTGGAATTCTTTTGTATTTATTTTCCGTTTCCATTTTAGATTTGTAAATAAGGGCATATTAGTATCTTTGAGTGGTTCGTTTTGTCTACAATCATTTTGTTTGTCTAGGGTAGTACGTTAATGGATTGTTAATTATTCTTCTATCATTTTGTTAATGGTTTTTATGTTGCCTTAATAAGTTTCCGTTTAGGCTGTTAATTTTTCAGACATTTCTAATGGGTTTTTGTAGTCTAATTTGCCTTTCATGATTCGAGATGGCGTACACTCTAAGGTGGAATGGATATAGTTATTTACAGCGCCTTTATAGGGACAGTGGCGACAATTCGTGGTCAGTGTTTTGATTGGCTCCGCCATTAATCCTCGTATTTCGTTTGTTTACGTTTGTGTTTTCCACGTATTTTTGGCTTAATTTCATCAATTCGTTTGCGAACTATTTTATAATTTGGAACATGGAAACTGTTAAAATGTAAATTTACTTCAGTTTGCCTTGTGGTCTTGGCCTTCGAGGATCTTGGTGTGGCTGCTAACAAACCTCTATCATATTTGTGTACAAACCTAAGAAATAAAATGACTGTAAGTGTATTGTATATTGTTGTTTAAAACTTATAGTTTCAAGTAAATGTATAAAAGTCATAATTGTCTATTAATAGGGGTAAATATGCCATAAAAGAGTAGACAGTTTATGTATTGTTTTCTCTTCCGGCAAACAATTCTATTATTATGATGATATTAAAATAATATTTGAGCTAGTGTATTGATTTATTTTTATGAAGAAGAATCTTCTGTTTTTTGTATATTGGCAATATGTAACTTACATATAACTGTTATTTACATATACACACCTATATATTTGTTTATTATAAAAATGTAAATCAATGTAAGTAGGTACGTCTCATATTAGGTGTCTAATTGACTACTCAAGTAGTTGTTGAAATGTTTCGTATTCTGTTACATGTTTGTCAGTTATTATTACATTCTGTAATATTTGTCAATTTTTTAGAGAGTATTGAGTCAAGCACTGAAACTACCTATGCAACAGTTGCTCTCCGTGAATATTTACCTTTCAATTTTAACTTAAACTTTAGTGAAACTAATTATATAACATTGCTGGCTATATAGTAAACTCCATTAAAAAAAAACAATCAAAAACATGTGCAAATTGCATAGCAGAATTAGGAAGTACCGACATTGTGTACAAAAATTTTACTAAATTTACTCTTTTGAAATCATATAGAATTTATACTTTGTTTTTTTTTTATAGTGAACCTGTATTTTATTCTTTTATTGAAATAGAAAGTGTCTTTAAACAACATTATGAAATTGTGTCTCGACAAAGTATCGACTTAAAAAAATGTTAATAAAACTATAAATGTACACCTAATCATTATTTTACGTGTCCTCATATGTTTCTATACTTATCAGGATACCTATTGCCATTTGTCTTCAATAAAGATAATTTAAAGTAGTAAATCAAATGTTATTGCCATACCTACTTATTTTTAACACATCTTTTGTGTTTCAATATGTAGTATTGCCCTATTGGTGTGTGTGATTTATAGTTTTGACATTAATAAATTACATATTTACAGTTTTTGGGTATTTTCGCCTACACACAATCCCCCCCCCCCCCCCGCTCTCGCCCTCGCCCTCGCCCTCGCCCTCGCCCTTGGTGGCGAAATATCCGAAAACGAAAAATATCTAAAAAATTAACCCGCCACAAAGATACAGAAGTTATTAATAAATTATGTATATTTATGCTTCATCTTCTGTTTTTTATTATTTTATCCCTCCCTTCCTTCCCAGCAGGTAATAAAAATTTGTAATAGTATAGAGTTTTGTGGGTTAAAACCCAGCAAATAACAAACATTATGTTTTATATAACTGCCTCTTCAAAAAAAAAAAATAAAAATTCAATTATTTGTTTTTTTTTAATTAAATCAAATTATTCGGTTTGTCTTTAACAATTTATATAATGAGGTTATCATTTGGGTGCATTCTAAATGTGTTGAAAATTTAAATCTTCTGTATAACCAATACCTCCTACAACTGGTATTCGTATAAGAAACACAGTACACAGCATGTGCAATAGGAGGCATTGGCCTGTGACACAGCGTTCTTAATTTGCAAATAATTTAAAAAATTGTCATTTAAATTACCAAAGAAAAATATTTTTTGATAGATCAATTAATAGTTATGTCATATTATGCATTAAAATTTCATTTAGTAACTGATTAGCAATCGTAAAATAAAATTTAATATCGGTATCCATATAAAATCCCTATTATAGTTCGCCCAGCCGTTGTTGACCCCCGAAACGCATGCAATTGCATGCGTTTCGAGTGTCAATAACGGCTGGGCGAACTTTACGGTGTTTAAGTTTTGAGGATTATTGTCGCCACTGTCCATATAAAGGCACTGTAGAGTTATTATAGGACAGAATGGCATAATTCATGAGAGTAATTATTATGTTTTCGTGCGGTTTCTCGTTTTTTAGGGTTAAAATCGGTTCAGCGTGGGTCGAGTGAAGTCGCTCCATAGGAGGGTTGGAATTTGGGTTTCTCGGAGTACAAAAATGAATTTCTATTCCGTCTATTATAAGAAAGATAAATTTTGTACAAGTTCGTTTTTGAACAATGGTCCATCGACGGTAGTTATCTTCCTGGGAATTCCGTAATGGTATGGTTTATAAAGATGATACGTTTATTGGCAATTTCGACACTCGTGATAGAGTTTAAAGGGTATGCTTGGCCTAGTTTCGAGAAACTTTAAATTATGGTCAGAAACGAAACATTATGAGTTTTGTATATGTCCATATATATCGTCAAAGGGTTTGTTGCCAATAGGGGTAGGTTGGAAAACTAATTTTTTGGCATGTTTCACAGAGATTGACATATGTTTTTACGTCGTTCTCCATCTGGGACCAATAGGAGTTCTTTTTAATGAACTAATATTTTCTTGTAAACCTCTATGGGAAATTTTATTTTCGTGGTAGTTTTTTATTTTGCATAGTTGGTTCGTCGTTAATTTTAAAATAGGGACAGTAGTATAAAATTTTCCTTAATTATCTCACAAATATCTTCTTCAGATGGATCATTATTAAGGAATACAATATTCGTTGTTTGTCAAATATTTTTTGTTTTTGTAATTTCAATTGGTTATTATTCGAGTATCGGAAAATTATTTGGTTTTTATAAATATTTATTGCTTTTTGAATATACGGGGCGCCAATAAAGGGCTCTTCGATTCTAGAGTGTTGTGTCTCTAAATCGTCGGTGGGGGATACTTGATTTAGTTTCATCAGTATGACACTGGTTAGAGAGATTAGTCTGGTTAGGGGGTTTTATTTGAATATTTAATATGATTTTAATTTTTGGATTTTCTGCCTTTGAAAGTTTTAGAATTTCCGTTAATTCCCTTTTTGATGGTTTGGGTATTTTGCTGAGGTCGTAATTGGTGTCTCATGATGACAATTATTATTGGTCATCTTCCAAGACATTTATTGGCATTCGGGATAATGCATCTGCTTTACAATTATTTTTCCTTTTTTTATATTTTATTTTGTAGTCCTATTCAGCAAGTTTTAATCGCCATGTGACTAATTTAGAACCTGGCTCTTTGATAGAAAATAGCAGGTTAATAGGTTTATGATGGAAAGTATTTTGAATTTAGTACCGAAGAGGAATTGGTCGCTAGTAATTCTTTTTCGATCGCACTATAATTTTTTTCTGGTTAGTTCAATGTTCTTGCGGCATATGCGATGGGTAGATCGATGCCAATGGAACGTTGCGACAGTATCGCGTCAATAGGGTAATTTGAAGCATCTGTCGTTAATAATAGGGGCTGTTCAAAATCTGGATATTGTAAGAGAGGGTCAAGAGATTGTCAAGATATTTTTACATGTTTCGAAGCAGTTTATAAATTCCTGGTCGGGCATAATTTTTTTGTTTTTATTTTTCTAATGGGTTTAGTTAAGTAGGCGAAGTTCTTGACAAATTTACTGTAATAACCTATTAATCCTAAAAATGACTTAATTTTCTTGGAAATTTTCGGAATTGGAATATTTTTTATTGCCTCGATTTTCTTTGGATTGGGTTTAATACCCAAGTGAAGTGTTATTACATGTCCTAGGAATTCTATGATTTTATGGAGAAATTTCAATTTATCAAGTTGAATTCTTAAATCGTGGTCTTTTTTTTAACTTGTTTTAAGTTTGAAATATGTTCCTGAAGGGATATGGAAAATATGATTATATCGTCCATATAGACTAGACATATTTTACCCTGAAGTTCTTTGAGAACATTGTCTATTACGCGTTGAAAAGTAGCGGGGGCATTTTTTAAGCCAATTGGCATTCGAACGTATTCGTAGTGCCCGTTTTCTATGCTCAAAGCTGTCTTAGGTATTGAATTTGCATGCATTTTAATCTTGTGAAATCCAGATGCCAAGTTTAGGACTTCTGCCTAAGTTGTCAAGAATGTCGGTAATGTTTGGTATTAGGTACCTGTCGTCTATTGTTATTTTATTTACTTTTCTATAGTCGATCACAATTGTCCATTTTTGCTTGCAGGAGACATCTGCGGCCGAACTATGGAACTTATAAAGAAATAGAAATAGAAGAAAAAAAACAGTGGAAAAGAAATTTCTTTCCAATGTCATATCGTACTATGTAAACATTTTCTATGGCAATTCGGTAAATTTCGGAGTAAGGAAATATTGTATTCACAATGCTAAAAACATAGAGTTGGCAGTTCAAGCCAGCAAACTAGCGAAGAAGAATTAGGGTTATGTATTGTGTTATTAACTTCGTTATTAATAGACAGAAACGTTTTCTAAGTCTTAGTTTTGTTTTGTCACGATTTTGTACCTACTCTTTACCAATTTTTGCCCATTATGTTGAGCAAGAGGAGGATAGGCAAGGGAAAATCGAATTACAGCTTGAAAGACGTAGCCTATGAGATGTATTTGACCCTTTAAATTTGCCCAATAGAGAATTCAGAAAATTGTTTTGGCTAAACAAAGAACTGTACCAAAAAGTAATTCTTGAGTTGATGCCCCATTTTGAATTATCTATAGAAATTAGCATACCAAAAGACAAAAGGGTAACATAATATTACAATTTCTCAACAAGCTATGAGCGATACCATAACAGAACTTTGTGCAGCTCTTGAACAAAACCGACTCAATCCAGGAGTTATTGTATTGAAGCCATTGCACATACATGGGTAAAATTTCCTACTGACGAAGGAAGAAAACCTAGAAATAAAATTGCAATTCGTGAAACGATTTGGTTTTTCTGGGGTGCTTGGAGTCGTGGATGGTACTCATGTGGCCATATTACAACCAATAGAAGATGAACATCTATATTTCCATAGGAAAAGGTATTTTATACACACATCTTTAATACATCTTATTCATTGGGTGATAATAATTATTTTTGTAAATATCATCATACCTTTATTTTTTTTATTGTCGCAGATATCACTTGAAAAATGTTCAAATGATATGCGATGCAAACTCGAAAATTGTAAATGTGAAAGCAAATATTGGAGGGATAGCTTATGACTTATTTATCTCACAATAATTGAGTTGTTTCCAGATTTGCCGAAGAAAATTATCTACGAGGAGATAGACCTTGAGTTTTTCGGTGACAGCAAACATGGTGTGAAAATTCCGATAAGAAATACTGTAAAAGATACTCCTTAAAGAATATATGATGATGCTTTGACATTTGCCAGAAACTGTGTGAGATGCATAGGTAAGCTAAATTTATTTTTTTATTAACTGTGACATATTTTTATAAATATATTTTAGGTGCCCTAAAAATTACATTTTGGTGACTGCTGCAGAAAGCATATTGAGATGCAATGCCAACAAGGACAGAATGATAATTAATTATTGCTGTGTTACATAAAATGTGTGTATGGGAAGCTACCACTTGATGATGAAGATATTTTAGGAGTTATTTAATGAAAATCCTGTTAACATAAACTTGTTTCAATACTTACAATGTTATCCAAGAAGGACAAGAATGAACAAAACATAATTAACATGTATTTTGCCTAACAAATATGGTTTTAACACAAGTCACCTAAATCATTTAAACATGTAACATTTAAAAATAAAATACTACTGTACAGATACAATTTTGTATTTTCATAAAATAAATAACACATAATTAAAATAACCATTTCTTTTTCTTTTCAGAATGAGGCAATGAAACTGAAATTCGGTTTGGGTGCTTCTTTCTTTCTGTACTGGACTTTTGTTTTTGTTAATATTTATTACCTGACTTAGCAATCGAACCAATCTTACAAAAATAAATAAATCAATTCTTAAAATAATTTATTAAAACACAACATGAAACAGGTACATTGATTTCAGTATTAACCGATATATTGCGAGGTTAATCTGCAGTAAAACCTTTTACTTATAAATAAATCTCATTGCTAAGCACAGCACACTTGAAATACAGGAATGGTACTTAAGTCCTATCTTTGGTAAATTTTTTCAAATATTGCAATGTCTCCCCTTTTGCTTGAAATCCAAGATATAAAACGTAAATATTTTATAAAAGTTTCTTACAGTTTTTAAGAGGCTTTTAAATTTTTTTCAGTCTTTTAACATTGAAGTGGGTAGCATCACATATCTTATACAGGACCCCCAGTCCAAATCATCGCTATACATTTACCACAGAAAAATCCTATCAAGCAATACAAAAAACGTTCAACCACTATTATTATTATGACTAGGTAACCAAACATACATTTGTAAAAATCTCAGAGAAAAGTATGTTTATAATTTCATCTAATAACCAACGCAAAAACGATACTTCTAACCATGGATAAAACACTAAAAGAAAAGCTTCTAACAAAGGCTACAAAACTAAATCTGGAACTAAATGATAATACCTAAACTGTTAAGATTCTCTCATTTGAAGAATATTTATATATTCCTTAAAATCATTTTTATATTCCTAAAAATCATTTTTAATTTCAGCAATAGACTGCTAAATTTTTTAAGTTTTTTTCAGTATTTTTCAGCACAGATACATTTTCTGTGTGCATATAATTTAAAGTAACCATTTTTCGGGATCTCTCAGTACTTTATGGAATTTTTCTTTTTATTGCCACCTTAGATTGAATTATTTTCTTTTGGGGAACTTTACTTTTAGCCATGTCATTTGATATTGTAGTTGTGTTTAAAAAGTTCAATGGGGGTATAGGAACAGTACCTGAGTTGCATCTGGTTCCTGTCTTTTCGATGCAGAATTATACATTTCCTAAAAAAACAATGCTTACATGTACCATTTAACAATTGAATTTTCGTCGCTTTTTGTTATATTAATATTTTTAATTTAAAGGCTAAAGCACTCCTACTGTTCTATATGACACCTCTATGAAAGACTTACAACGCCAAATTCTTTATTGCTGTCTCCTGTAAAGGCTTTCCAGCCTAAAATAGTCATAAGCCGTTCTTCTAAATCGGTCAGTGCAGGAGATTTTGCAGGGCCAGCACCTGTACGTTTCATCTCCAATCTTAAAGTGGTTGCTTTGGCCTTTACCTTTGATTTCCATCTTCCTACAGTGGCGGCTCGCGGCTTTGAGAAGTGGGGAAGAGCTGCCGACAACAATAGAGGGAACAGCGCCGCAGGCGAAAATTTCTTGGGGCCCACGCCCAAACTGCCAACATTTGTTAATAGTTATTACCGGTATTTTTTAGGTAAATCATCAAAAAATAAAATATATTCATATTGTATTAGCAACAAATTATTTGGTTGCTAATACAAATGTCTACGAATAATACACTAAAACTAGAATATATAGAAAATATCTCTTGTATAATACTATAATGGATCAACCGTTGAATGTAAATAAAAAATAATTCCAAGAATTCAGGGCGGAATGTCCCCTAATAAACTCGCAATAAACGAAACAACGTGCTTTCGCGTTGATCTGAGAATGGAAGTGCTACACGCCAGCTCTTCCAATCATTGCAAACCAAACAAATGTACGACCATTATGACGCCATCGTTGTCATGGCAACCAACTAGTTGCGCTTATACTTTTGATGACTCGACGGCTCTCGAGCGATGCCTCTTCCGTAAAGGTCTACACAAATGATAATGAAATTGCCACTACTATCGGCGCGTACGCGAAAAGAAATAGACACTTTCATGAGCGTTCACCTCTGTTCTATTCGATAGTTGAGTTAACGGGCAATGTGCACTGTGCAGGTGGCGAGGTTTTTGTTCTTGTTTTATGAGCTTTGATTTTAATATTTGAGAATAATTCAATTATTAGTTATTAGAGAGGTAACGGGAAACAGATTATTCCTAAACTAAGAACATTTTATCATTGGATCTTAAAATATATTATTTTACTGATGAATGAATTAATTGTATTTCTTTAAATTACATTTTCTTGAGGAAGTGGCACTTCCGCTACTTCCTCTGAATAGCCGCCACTGTCTTCCTATTGCCTAAAAACATGGAAATGATAAAGTAAAGAATTTTCTAATATAGAAAAACATACAAGTTGCCATTTCTCAGCTGTTTTTTGGCCGTAGCCAAGACTATTCAAATGGTCAGCTAATTTTTCCCAAAGTGTTTTTATTTCTGAAAAATCTCCATCAAATTTTCCAAATTTACTTCTGACAAACTTGGGATATATTCCAAAGTAATTTATAACAGTCTCCCAGTGCTCATTTTTAGCTTTAAAATCTCTTCGATCCTCGCCTAGAAAATAATAAAATATCAATTCAATCATCTTGGAAATGGTCACAACTTTATTTCGAATTACCAAATTAGGTATACAATCACTTACACATTATCGATAATCAACAGCAGTCTTTCCAAACTGAAACCTAAGAAGTCAAACACTAAACAAACACAATGATTATTAATATTTACTTTGATGCTTTGCGAAAACCGAGATAATTTGTTTCTCTAATAATACAAGGACAACGAGGTTATGTTCTTTTTTTTGTTACGCGCTAAAAATGAAGTAACCAATGACAATGACAAACCTATGTGAATTTTCATCAGATAGAAAGAGAACCACGAGAAAACAATCCATAGCAAGACCGTCGCAGGTATTTCTATTTCTATATTCCGAACTATTCATTCGGACATACGATTATAGCCGAGAAAACTTACATAGTAGGGTTTCAAGAGATTTTCTATTATAGACAAGAAATTTCTTCTCTATACAGTTACATAGTTCGGCCGCTGCTTTTTTGACACAAGGTCGATGCTGGTCAAGATGGTCTTGCCATGAAAGCGTTGGATCAGTTCGTCTATGACCGGTGGACTTTCCAAATCAGACACCATTAGTGCCCGTGCGTCCTGAATCATTTTCTTCTCGTAGTCAATCTTACCGTTGTTCTGTCGCAGCCAGTCAGAGCCGATGATGTAGGGCCGTATATTAAGCCTTGGATTATTATTATCGTGTGATGCGCTTGGTTTTTGCTCCGGAGGCTCCCGTATCGTTGTAGCTTTTAATGGCAAGACTGGTGGGTTAGTTGGCTAAATTATGGACTTGTAAATTTTCTCAGAAATACATGTTAGCTCCGGGCCGCTATTTTCCGTTCCCTATACATATTGGTGATCGAAGTCACGAAATCGTATAGGAAACGGAAATTGTTGGCGCGCTAAAAACCCTATACGATTCCATGACCTAGCTACTTGTATTTAGACTATTCGGCCAGAAGCGGACCAATTCGCTAAAAAATACAAATTTGCTGCATGTGGACCAATTTGCAAAAAATATAAATTTGCTCTATTAGTAAATCCAATGTAATGACAAATACAAGGAAGGGAAATAATATGCTACATTAATAAATCCAATCGAATAAAAAATACAAATAAAAGAAATGAAAAATGTGCGATGGATGAAATTTTACATATGCGATTTGGCATCAGGTTTATTTGCTAATATATTTTCGATTAATTTTCTTTGTCTTTTCTTTTGCTTTCTTAATGCGACCAGCCTGTAATGATGTTGACCCCTTGTAATTACTTCTTCTTCGTGCAATTGCAGTTTGTTGCACTTTTTTCCATTACCATGCTTACTCGCCAAGTATGTTCCAGCCTATTGTTAAATTGTTTGCATCATATGACTGTTACTATGCAATTGTGCCATATTAGTTATTTTAATGAAATTATCCACCTGCTTCAATATCTATCTCTATTTCTGTTGGTGTCTATGAAAATATAAATGTATGTATAAGTACAGGGTGTCTCACGGTATTTTGACACATTTTGATTGTTTCTTGTTTGAAAACGGTTATAGATATTGAAATGCGGTTCGGACAGAATAGTCCCTTATTTTACATAGTTTTTTTTTAATATTCTACAGGAAATATGTCAAAATACCGTGGATCACCCTGTATTATTTTACATTAACCCTTAACTACGGAGGTGCGATGTTCGGAGCATAAACTCGGACGTGCCGTCTGGCAGACTATTGCAGATATTGCGGCATAAAGCCCTAATAATTTTGTAACTGGTACTTCTAGATAATCTTTTAAGTTTTAGGAAGTAATTTAATAAATAGTTCTTAGAACACGTACCAATTTTATAATCACAAAGCCAGTTATTTTCGATATGCTTCAACTCGAGGGCGGTTAAAATGAAAAAAGTGCACTGCTATAATTTGAATGTATTTATTACATAAAACACTTTTAAAAAAAGTAGTGAAAACACTAGGAAGAAATAATGCACAACGAATACTGAAAACTAAAATATTTCAGCAGTGCAGTTCACGCCGTCCTGCCTCATACACTATAAACATACCGACCGACGTTTTGCATTTGAAGAACAAATACCTTGTCACGCGGTTTTTCTTTCTTGGAAATAATAAGTCACATAATTTTTTTTCTAATATATCTCGATTTATTAGTGACTCGTCATCTTCACTTTCATCACTACTGTTCGCTGATTGTTCTGAGATGCTATAATCGGAATTCTCGCAATCCTCGTCAGGGACAATGTCAATATCACTAGCAGCATCACCGTCTGCTTCGTATATCACTTTCGAAGTGTTTCTTCATAGTTTACATCACTAAAGCGAACTGGTTTTGATGGTCAGGCCATATTTGTGTGAAAATTTTCCGACCGATTTTATTACGTATACCCGGACGTGCCGTCTATCAAACTGCTTCACGAGAAGATCTCTAGGGAACTGACCTGTTTCAAGTCTTAGATATCTGATATTTTTTGTGCTGGTCAACCACCAAACCCGCCAGGAATACATGAGGTAACGGCCTTGTGAACGTTACCGTTTTTGACAAATGAAGGTATTTCGTTTTCACACCGCCTCTCAGACGGCACCTCCGTAGTTAAGGGTTAACAAACGTTATACTTACGATTTCATCTAATTTCTGTTCCTTAGTTTTGACCATAGGATTTAGAAAGTCACTACTTTCAGATAATGTATTTTCTGTGTTATCGTTGACGTTTTCTAATGACTTGAAAGAATGTTTCGTTCTTTTGGGATTTACATAATTTCTTTTAACAGTCCAAATTGTCTTAGTCGCCTCAGAATATTCCTTTATCCAATTTGTTGTATTCTTCACAGAGCCCAGGCCTAAAGTGTGTTCTCAATTCGACGGAGTCGATAGTCGCCCTCGGCTTTGTGACTAGTGGTCAATGAAGCGCTCGTCGCGGGGACTCAAGCGGTACAGTTAACAACGTTTTTTTATTTGGCAACTTCTCATCTATATCCTTTAATCCTTTTGTACCGTAATGGTGTCTTGCTTTGATATGTTCTATAATACCTTGATGATGTTTGCCGAGGCCTATGCCTGGGTGCCATCCCATACTTAATATAATTTGTAGGTCTTTGTGTTCTGGCATTGTGTTAGGATTAGGGGCTATCGTGTCCTTAATAAACATCATAGCAAAAAGGCCATTTGCCCTCGTATCACTCAGCACCTGCTCGAGATCTATATTCGGGAAACTTATTCAATTCAATTCCGAATTTATGCTTCATATTTTTTCCATTTTGCATTTGCAATGCTCACTAAAATTGATAAAATCACAATTAGTTCCTAATCACCATAAATATTAGGTATGTGTTATAAAATCTTATTTTTCTACAGCCGTCAAAAAATTTTAACACAAATAATTCAAATTCTAATTTAGAATTAAATTAATTAATACAATAATAATAGTACAGAGTAGTCCTCAAATGCGTTCAAATATCTTAGGGGGCAGGGGGCGATTCTCAAGAACATTCTAAGAAAAAAGTTCCTATAAACCTATGTCCGCAAATGCTGTAATTTTTGGGGTATCGAAAATAAAGCCATTTTTGTTGATATTTTCCTTGCTATTGCCAATTATACGCATTTTTCACGTGTAGAATTTATCCGGATATTTCCAGGGCTACATCAGTTGTACGTTGAAACAAAATTAAAATTTACCACCACTTGACTGACACGACGACGCGTACTTCGCCACGGCTCTAAGTATACCGCGGCGTGGCGCAATAGTCAAAAGAGAGCATAGCTAGCAGCTGAGGCAATATACTAAGCGGGTGGGAATTCATTCGATAAAACTGTATACGTCAATTTTACGTACATTGGTAATCTAGGGTTAAAAGGAAACTTCAATAAACGTCGCGTCGATCGGAATACTTAGGGCTAAATGGCGTTTGGGTTAGTGTGCATGCATATTACATAATGCAATAAGAATACGAGACGATGATACAGACCTGGATTATATTTAAATTTAAATATTAATACAAATCATGGAAGATCTACAAACCACGCTAAAGAAATTCGCGATATTTTTTCAGATTATTTTATGAATTACTAATATAATATTGTTCAGATTAAATATTTGCTGACCGAATATCATTTTATCAAATTATTGATAAAAGAATAGTTGACCATAAAAACTGTGTTTGTCTTCTACCCATAATCCTAATATTTTTAGCTCAAAGTATGCAGATTCAATTTTTACCTGATATTCCGACAACTTTTGCAACTATCTGCCACTCTTTTTTGATAATTTCAGACTTCTTGTAATTTGGGTCTTTATCGTTTCACCAAACAGGGCATATAAACGTAGATCTCAGAAACTAATAACTCTCTGTTTACGACATCTTGAGAAAGCATGTTTCTGGTTCTGCGTACAAATCTCAACTGATTCCAATGGAGCGATGACGCCTACAATTCGAACAAATTCCAAAACGAATCGGCGCGATGCGCAGCACAATGCCGGCGCGCGCCGCCGCTCTGCGCTCAGCGTAATTTAAACACTGTCATGCAAATAGCATTACTCGAATTATTTTGTGACAACATCGCCCGCCAATGTACACGCAACCTTAAGCGGCCGTTAAACGGTCAGTATTACAGCCAGTCAGACCGATAGTCTTGTCAGCATTTTTCACACCTCCTCACACGGTCAGTATTTTCGTGCATCATTCATCAGCCATCAGTCAATCAGTCTTGCTCGGTGCGTAAAGCCACCAGCAGAGGTAGCTATTTTTTCTTGGAGCTCAATGGATAATAAACAAAAGTTGCGGTGGCATCATTATATCGCAGTTCACAAGTTCTAAACGCAAGAAGCAGAAGAGACGCTGGAATAAACCATGGATTAACGAATGTGAACGATACACCCATCTGATATTTGTTAAATTTTATCAGAGATACAGAAGCAGGAGACTACGGAATTTTTTTTCTGATGACAAGTGTACGATAAACTTCTGAATAAAAGCCTTATATTACCAAACAACACACAAACATGAGGCAACCTATATCAGTAAATGAAAGACTGGCCGTAAATTTGCGTTTTTTGGCAACTGGGAGATCCTTCGAAGATTTAAAGTTTTCCACATCATTTCTCCCATGACCATAAGTGAAATTGTATTGAAGACATGCAAGGCAATGAAATTCTAAAAGAAGTTAGGGCTATAGATATATTTTGAAAACTTTTTATTTTGTACTTCAAGTTACATAGTTTAAGATTGTGTAGTATATAAGTAATTCAAAGTGATTATTCCATAAATTTAGAAAAAAAATAAAGTTTCCGCGGTTTGCTGTGGTGTTAGCTGTCCATCATCTCCTTTTTGTTGTTCTTTCACCTCATCGTTGAAAATCACTTGCCTGGACTGTACTTCTGTTATTTGTATTTATGCGGGCGGAGAAGTCATCGGCATTGGAACAATGGGCGGAGAGGTCTTTGGCATTGGAACCATGGGCGGAGAAGTGTAAGTGTCAACGGAAGTTGGTCGCGAAGGTATTTCAAGATGGGTGCTCTGATATTGAAGTTTAAAATACTTTACCCGGTCCTTCAACATCTATTCTGACAGAGTCAATTGACTTTTCTGATAAAATCCTTTGCTGTGGATCAAGTTTTTCTAACATTTTCGCTCAAACCTTAGCAATGGGATAATTATTGTCCTCTTTTTCAGATAGTCACATGCCAGTGGTATTAGCTGTTTATTCACTTGTTTATTTTCGGAGGATTTTATTTTTTTACATTTTTTGTGGTCTCAACGACGCTATTTTCCTTATCCACATTTGTGGTCTTTTCAGTGCCCTCAATTTCTCTGTCCTGAGTAGTATAAAAAATAGAGAAACAAAATTTTACTTTTTTTTGTTTCAGATACCATCTACCAAAGAAAAATTGGAAAAAATCGCAAGATACTTTGAATTAAAAAGGCAGTTTTGGAATTGCCTAGGAGCAATGGACGGAAAGCACGTTGTCATTTTTAAACCAGCGAATGCCGGTTCCAGATACTATAATTACAAGCATTTTTTTATGGCTATTATCAGCGCAGATTATAAGTTGGTTGATGTGGGGTCCAATCGGCGCGTTTCCGACGGGGGAGTCCTTTATTATACTGACTTTTGGGAAAAACAACAGTTGAAGATACCTGAAAATATGTTTTTTTGGGGGATGATTTGATTAAACCGTTTAGTCAAGATGATCTACCAGACATGGATAGAATATTTAATGACCGATTATCACGAGCCCGTAGGGTTGCTGGAGATGCATTTGGAATACTCGTTACACGATTTGGTGTATTTCTGAAGCTTATACATTTAGCACCAGAAAAAGCCACCGACGTTGTTTTGGCCTCTTGCTATTTACATAATTTTTTTAATGAAAAAAAGATCGGAAAAGGTATTACAACAATATCTTGATTATAGAGAACACCAAAAAGTGAAATGTTGAAACAGGCCCTGAGAGATCTGAACATACTCTGGATGGATTACAGAGGGGAATATATCGAAATACAGGAAAAAGCGCCAAACAAGTTAATTACTTAAATAAGGAAGGGCAATAGAAAGTGAATTGAAGTCAGTTGAAAAATTGTAATTTTAACAAAATGGAGGCTCATTCATCTGGACAATAGCAGTTTGTAGAACAAGTGCCTAAAAGAAAGTTTTTATACGAGCGGTGAAAATAGCAAGTATAAAAAAGCGCAGAAAGTGCAGTCTAGACACGAGTTATATACAACATACCTCTAGAACCTATCATCAGCATCATGAAAAGTATGCGATTTTGTGACAGGCATAGCAACAAAATATTTTTCTGAACGCGTGTTCACAAGAGCTGATGAGAAGTTAGCCCTTCCCGTCAAAAAGAATGAGGCTGTTTACATAAAATCGACCCGCAATTGTCAAATTTGAAAATCAATATTTAACACTTTCGCGGACAAGGTAAGGTTTTTAGGGGTGCTTTTGGGTCAACAATTTTTTTTCTAAAATCGGTGAATGTCAGAAATCATGGCAATTACTTTATTTTCATTTTTTTTAATTGTTTTAGAAAAAAAAACGAGAGTGTTTTTGCAGTCCTGTCCCATTGGACATGACTGCGTTTGCAGACGACATTACTTTTTTTCAATTTATTGGAATTATATTAGAATATACGAAACTAAACAAACTAGACTTTAAAAAAAGATTTGCATACTAGAAAAATCATAATTTTTTTTAAATTTCGAAATGGTAATAATTTTATAAAATAATGTATGTACAGGGTTCTCCAACGAGGACTAGATAGGGCGATTTTTTGACTTTCCCTGTACTTTTATGAAAAAAACTGAAATAGCCATCTTATGTAATTTTCTCCCGCGAATTCGGATATGTTCAGCAAAAAACAATTGAACATCAAATAAAAGTGCTAGGG
>MU182330.1:369005-392078 GCA_016904865.1 Pissodes strobi
CCCCCCCCCCCCCCCGGTAATACTGTCCTATAACTGGAGAAGTGGGGTGGTGCTAGCTTTGTAACTTGAGTGCTAGGTAGTGCTAGGTGTATAGTAGACAGTGCTAAAGTTTTAAGGGAAATATACAAACGGGGGGGGGCTCGCGTTACGTTAGCCCCCCCCCCCGGTAAAAATGCTCTGTAATTCACTGGGGTGTGTGGTGCTAGGTAGTGCTAGGTGGGTGCAATAGGGTGCTAAAAAACTAAAGCTATTGGACAACCGGGGGCGGGGGGCACTGTAACGGACCCCCGGGGGACTCGTCCCGCGCTATCTGGTGCCATTGCATTCATACCGGATTAGACTTAGCATACACCGCTAAGCCCCTACTATCTACTTGCGTAGATGTGTGCTGTTAATTCAAGTTTGTACATAGTGTAAATAATAATCTTAAATTTCTGACTTCCTGCTCCTTGAGAGCAATTTAAGCAGGGTTTTTACTCACTTTTCCCTGCATTCACCCCGAGCACCAACTCACAAACTAGCAATAAGTACTCTACAATACCTAGCTTTTTGCTAATCCTCACATATAAGGACTTTGAAGGGGCTGCCCATGTAAAGTTCAACACAAAATGCAGTACCACTGACCTAGTAATTTAAGTAGGCTTAAAACCAGCCCCCTATGTTAGGGTGTCATCACCTGCTGGCCAAGGCGATGGGTAAACTTCGCCAGGCGTGACAGCAGTTGCAATAAAACATATTAGACTTTCATAAGCTAGTGATGTAGTTCAAATACAATGTAAATTATAATGAATAAATGTTCTAGTTCTAGTTCTAGAATTGAATAGCAACAAACTTGCTTACCCCGCATGGGAAAGATAACTGTTTTGTTAACTCAGATTTTTTGGAAGGTACGGTGAAAATTTTTGATAATATCGAACTTGGTATAATATAAAATTATATGTCAATGAGTTCACATGCTTCATTAACTTCTCAAACGTTGGCGTTGGTGAATTTGCTACATTTTCAGTAGCCCGAAGGCTGGTATGATTTTATTTTGGTGCTTAATTGGGCAAGCTTATTGCTTTTTTCAACTAGTTTCTTGTAAAAATGTTTTGCTTTTGGAGTTAAAACATTCCGCATAGTAACGTTAACTTCACAATAAGGAGTTTAAGTA
The DNA here is from genome assembly GCA_016904865.1 of Pissodes strobi. NCBI lineage: Eukaryota > Metazoa > Arthropoda > Insecta > Coleoptera > Curculionidae > Pissodes > Pissodes strobi. The sequence continues at coordinate 370,159 of MU182330.1, forward strand.
ATACGAATACCCACTTTTTAAGGTCCTAAAGATTAGGCAACTACATAATATATCCTTTCAAGTATCATGCATGTACAGGGTGGCCCGTTTAAGAGGGGCCTATACCTTATCTCGAAAACTACGGGAGTTGGAAAAAAATTAAATACAAAAGTTATTTCTAGTAAAATGATCTTTTTTTGTATTGCTTTAATCGTCACTTTTTTAGATACAGGATGGTCAAATAAAGTTACACTTTTTTAAATGAAACACTATATTTTATTACATTTTTGGATTCTACTTAAAATTCTAAGCATATTTGATGTATGATGTACCTCTAGAGTTAGTAGTTGCACAGATATAAACAGTTGAAAATCGGTACTTCGACTACTTTTCACCTTGGTAGCAAGAAGACTATTAGAGATGGAGTAAAATTAATTTCACATTCCTATCTTAACTTTTCAAGAGCTATCTGACGGTACTAATTGGCAGGTGGTACCATGGACACCAAATCTGGTATCTCGCTAGGTGAGGTATCATCAGTTAGCACCATCAGATAGTTCTTGGAAAGTTAAGATAGGAATGTGGAGGTAATTTTACTCTATCTTTAATGGTCTTCCTGCTACCAAGGAAAAAGGAGATAAGGTATAGGCCCCTCTTAAACGGGCCACCCTGTACATAGGTATTCACTTTATCTCTGTAGATAATATATAGATGCAGAATACCTTTTTTTAACACTGTTTTTTGTGCAATATTATTACGGTATATGACTTACATTTTTGAATTCTCAGAGGTGTGGTTGGAACCTGGTCATCATTTCTACCACATGTACTGATAATATGATTAGAAACTGTCACATTACAGTCTACTTGTGAAACATCTATAAATAATAATATATTTTTTATTAGATTGCACTTCTGGTTAATTTTTTGAAATATTTCAAAAGGCATTACTTCAAAGCCAAGATACAATAAAAGTACTATGATAGGATAGTCTCAAATCATTGATGTCGGAACAAGGGTGATATTCCAGGGGGGGGGGAGGGGGAAGTCGATGTGAGGGAAAAGCTTGACCCAGTTGCAGCGCCGGAGAGGCTAAAATTGCCACGCCCAATTGTTGCCCAAAAGTCAATAAATTCGTTAAAAAAATCACGCCTTCCACGGGCGGACGAAGCGAATTTTACCAAGCATTAGAGCCATGACACACACAGCGGTTTTTGCCAAATCGGCTGGCGAGTCGGACGCCGACTCGGCGCTTATAATATACTTCCCAAATGGGGAAAAACACAGACGGCGGCGATTGACGAGTCGCTGCTTGTTAGCCGCCTCGGCACGTCATCTGACGCATGCCCCGCGCCGCGGCAAAAACAGCTGTGTGTGTCATGGTCGCCGCCACGGCAGCTGATTCGTCAAAAACCGCTGTGTGTGTCATGGCTCTTATTGACACATTTCCCAAGCCAATTAAACGTAAAAAAGTAGGGCTGGGTGACTGGTAACTGGCAACAATTGTAATCTGGAATTGGACCTTGCTCTTAATGATATAATATAACAATCGAATCTGCAATCGTTATAACTCTTCTTCTTTTTCGTCGGTTAGGTTTAATTGAATTTAAAAATTGTATTATTTGTATGCAAATATTGCGGAAACTTTTGGTCGCCTATGGGGAGTGCCCCCCCCCCCCCACTTCCTTATATTTTCCTCTCACAGATGCGCCTCTGGGGCAAAGTAAACATAGAAACTTAAATATTTTTATTGTCAAAAATACATATACACGGTGTCCCATATAAGAATGCACAGTATAGGGATCTTGCAAACCAGAAGAGGTACAAAGATGATTAAATTAGAGAAAAGGTGTGCCTTGCTAAACCCTACAACGTCATGCTTCGAAATGTAAAAAAATCCGATTACTTACGAAGGTATTTGAGAAAACCCGAATTTTCACGATTTCGTTTTTATTTTTTTCTGACTTTATTTGAAAAGATATGACAATACAAATTTCACTTTCCCATTGCCACTTTTCCTGCTCTTCAAGTTGGCGTTATTATATTTTCAATCTGACGTTTCGTTTCTTAGTAACCATCATCAACTTTGTTTTTTTAAATAGTCGAAAAATTTTATTTTATTCCTAAAAAACTCTAATTTCAATCCTAAATTCAACAACATATCGCTATTTACATTTATCCGACGGTTCGGATAAAAAAAACATCATCAATGGTATTTGATGATGATAACGAAGAAACGGAACGTCGCGCGTCGGATCAAAAACCTAATTTATTTACTTATTTATTTATTTATCAACAAGGCTCTCTTACAGACAGACGCAGCTGCCCAATAACAAGAAAGCACAATATAATACAAAAAACTAAGCTAGCAAACAAGTCATTAATTATAACATATAAATAATGGTATTTATTTTAACAGAGGTATACAATTAACTAATGATCCGTCTTAGATGTCCTTTAAAACCACTAAAGGCTTGCGTTCCTAGAAAGCGCGACGGTGACGGGACGGAATGCGTGGACGTTGTCCTTATGGCTAACCAAATAAGTGCATTCCTAAGAAGCGGAGCGTAATGGCGTCGGAACGGAACGAAAAATCCCGCCAGCAGTCGGTCGGCAGGCAACTTCGACGGGACGAGACGACGGAAAGTTATTTGTTTTGTATGGTGTTTTGATAATGTCGGGCTTCACAGAAGAGAAAACTGAATTGCTCATTGACTTCGTGCGACAAGACCCAGTACTGTATAACTTACAGCACACAAATTCTGAATCCATGATATACAACTGTCAGGCGAAATATACAAGTTCATAAAAATTTTGTTGTGAATTCTTTTTGGCACGAGTTATATTTTTATAAGAGAATATCATGAGTTAGCCATCAAAATCAAACCTAGAGCAATTCACCAGAACCTATAATTATTAATTAATAACTAATAAATTGACATAAGTGGAAAACAAGTATTTATAAAAATTTTCCCCTGGGAAATTGGTTTTGTCACCCTGTTATATAGCTCTTTCCTGTTTCAAAATGTCTTGTCTTATATTCGATAAGATACGATAATAGTTTTTTAGAAACCCGAAAATACTCGCGAAATCTTTTCTCATCCTCGTATAAATATTTCTCAACAGAGTATAATGACCCTCATGTGACCGCTTTTTAAATATATCATGTTCGACTTCACGTTGCCGAACACTGCTAGCCAGAAGAAGCTCTTCGTCTATTTCATCTATTGAAATTTGCAAAATTAAATATTCGATATCCATTTCCTTGTGTCGGCGTGCGTACGCTCTGCCCGCTAGGAATGCATTATGACCAGGCGGGACGGCAGCGAAACGTTCGAAGGCACCGTCCACGCCAAGCTTCCGTCCCGTCACCGTCACGTTTCATAGGAACGCAAGCCTTAAGGGTTATATCAAATAAATCGATATGTGGGATATTACGTCATCATGTAGAGGAGGCAAAATGGCATAAGAATGTGAATTTTATTTTGATCAATTTTCTTTATTAAAGCCTTAAAAAAATTAATAATTGCAATCTACGAATTCTTGAAATTTAAAATATAATTAATTTTTTTCAGATTTTAATGAAGAGGATAGATCACAATAAAATTCACGTTCTTATGCCAATTTTTGTCCTCTACCTAATGCCGTAATTAGATTGTTGATCCCACGTTTCGTTTCTTCGTAATCACCATTAAATAACATTGATGATGGTTTTTTTCAGCCGAAACGTCGGATAAATGTAGGGAGCGATATGTCGTTGGATTTAGGATTAAAATTAGTGTTGTTTAGGAATAAAACAAATTTTTTCGACTATTTGAAAAAAACAAAGTTGATGATGGTTGCAACGAAACGAAACGTCAGATTGAAAATCTAATAACATCAACTTGAAGAACAGGAAAAGTAGCAATGGGAATGTGAAATTTGCATTATTATGTCTTTTGAAATAAAGTCAGAAATAAATAAAAACGAACTCGGGAAAATTCGGGTTTTACCAAATATCTTCGGAAGTAATCGGATTTTTTTAGATTCCCAAGCATGACGGTGTAGGATTCAGCAAGGCACGCATTTTCTCTAATTTAATCATCTTTGTATCTGTTCTGGTTTCCGAGATCTCTGTAGAGTGCATTCTTATATGGGACACCATGTATACGGTTTTGGTTTGCTTAACTTTAAGTTAAACTTAACTGTAGCGTAACTGCTATATTTTCCTAAGAGCACTTTATTACCTTTGCTAAAAACTGAAGTTGAAAAGGGACACTGAAAAATTAACTAACCCTTTCAGCAAAAAACATTAAATTCATCCTAAGCGAATAACACCAAATTATAGATATATAAAACTTCAAAAGCAAATTAATTTACCAAATAACACCTCAATATCACACTAAAGACCAGTTAACCAGTAATTAAATATGGCATTATAATTGTCATCTTGTCAGTCAGTTTATAGCTTGACAATCTGCAAGAGCTTTTTACTGTTTTATTGTATTTGCTAACCATTTTCATTTTTAGTTTCTTTTATTCTTGATAACGATAAGACTTGTTTATCGAAACGTCGACGATATTTAAGAATTTCATTAGGGTCACTAAACTAGCACTAGTGCAGTTTACATCCTGGAGCCAGAGCGAAGAGGCTCTATAACAAATTCAAAAAAAGTGTAATCATTTGTGGAGAAAATGGCAATCAATTACAAGGTAAAAATGAATCCTCCACAACAATATAGAACATATCTACATCAAAGAAGTTACTTGACATACCGTATGATATTATTGTTCATATTCGTAGGTGATATTACATAATAATGTGAGGCGTCATTGCTCATCCCCATGGGCCCATCGAGCTTATCGTGGTGGCCTATGCGCATAGTCTATAGACCACCCTCCTGATGCTACTACTACCTATATGAGATATAATATCTAAATAAATACATTTTTCAGTTGTCAGAGGTGCTCTTGATGGAACACATGTAGTTCTGGTGGAACACCTGTATTCCTGACTGTGGAAGATGAGCAACAAGTTACCTCGATAGATATAGGAGATGTTCTATCAATATGATGCTAATATGTGCAGCAAATAGATTACTAACATTATCGGCTTTCCTAGATCTGCGCATGATTCAAGGATAAGAATATTTTCAATTAAATTGCATAAAATGTAAAATGTATTTTGTTTTTGATGCTCCTCAGATTGCAAAAACTCATAATATGGCAAATATTTTTTGGTGTTTGAGAACTCCACATAATTCAAGAAAATTGAAAGATATAGGCCAAATAGTTTTTCCATGATGATCAGAAATATCACTTGATTGGTGATAGTACATTCATCCTGAGGGCATGGCTCATGTCATCCTATAAAAATAATAGCAATTTCTCCAGTGCCGAAAAATTTCATAGTTTGCGTTTGTCATTACACAGAGTGACCATCGAGCATCCTATCAATGATGCATGTTGCATGGAAAACTTATCTACTTATAGAAAAAAATAAAAACTAATGTAGAACATAAGAAAAGTTTATTGTTTATATAATATAGTATTAATGAAAAAGGATACAATTTTACTTTTACATTTTTTTTTTCACCACATAGAGACTACACAAACAATTTAATTTAGAAACACTTACTTACGTTACTATTACAACCTATTATTTAATATACAAATTCAGAAAATGGAATAAGCTCTACAAAAAAGGAGACTTAACTTATTTCGGAATGTAATACCTCGAGACACACTTGTGCAAAATGGTTTGAGGCTTGTGGTCTACAACCATACTAAAAAAATAAAAGCATTTCAGGAACATTATTTACAATAGGAAGTTACACTTAGGTACATAGAAAATTGGAAGAATGTGAAAAAATTACAAGCAACTTACAAAAAAAGAAGGTGAAACTCCTAGTTTCCAAAATCAAAAAACATCACGACATTATACCGATTATTTAAATAACAAAAAATTCTAAGCATACAAAATTAAATATCTTACTCTGAAGAGTCAGAAACTTTTCTTAGAAGAAATTTTCCCCAAAATGTCAATTAATTTTTCTTTCTGTTCGGCGGACTTACTGAGATGCGATTTTAAAAATTCAAACTCAGATACACGCTGTTTTCTATCCTCCCTCATTTCATTTTTCCCCTGATTCTTTTAGGTGACATCATTTCTGTCTGTTGCTGGTGGCTTATTCAAGGCTTCGTGTTCCGTTGAATCTTTAAGATATTGGTGGTTAGTTTTATGTTTAGAGCCTTTAAAATAGTAAACTGATTTTATATAACTTTCTTTAGGCAAATCAAACGAAAATTTATATTAAAACCTAAGCGTCCTACATATAACATAAAAATGTTACCAAATATCAAGTGAATCTCCTCATAAAACGGAATAATCCTGCTCCTTCGCCTATTTCTGGTGCTTAATAAAAGTCAGATCAGCGTTCAGTTTCATTTGTCCCTTGAGGAAAATTCCTTACTCGGAAAGTGTTGACAATTTTATGCCGAAGTTTAGATTTGATAGTCTTTTTATATTCAAACTCCCGTAGCAGTTCATATCTACAAGTAAGTTGTAGCCTTATTGCGTCTACATATTAGTAAGCTGGTTTAATTCTTGTCCATATTTCCCTTAATTGTGAACCTTCATTTGCTGTACCATCAGTAATGATACATTCTTTACTTTGAGTTCCAGGAATTTCATTAGTGAAGATATTCAGTGCTCAGAAAATTATTTGCAGCAACAGGATCGACATTTCAAAATAAAGTCACTTCTCACAATATTAGCAACATTAACGTACAACGTCAATGGTTTATTAACATCTAAATAGGATAACAAAAGTCAAATAATAAAATTGATTTAGCCCATTACGGAACTGTTGGGCTAACTAGCGATCCCGTATAGAGGCTTGTGTGAAGTGTCTGTGAATTTTTTCAGCCGGTTACAGATGACTAAGGTTTTTTTGCAGTGCATGATCTGAATTTTATTAGGTTAATTTAATCAGTTGCAAGGGCAGACAACAAATATTACTGAGAATATATGTGCTGTAACTACTATCTAGTTCTATATAATATACCAGTCACAACAACAATATTCAATATTATGTACGCAGGACAGACAAACAGTTGGCGTAGTTTCTTGACAAAATGGTGACTGCATAAATACTATCTACAATATATTCTCGCAACGCAACATCGCGGTAGGGGAGATAATTCGATTCGCTTAAATAAAACTAATATTGGAACATCTGTAACTAATCTGCAGTAAAAAAAGAAATGTTACAGTAAAAAATAGTATATTATTTTATATGGAGGAAAAGTGATACTTTTCATGGCGCCCTCGTGTTTAACAGCCGAACGGAGTGAGGCTGGTAATAGAGAGCAAGCCATGAAAAGTAACTTTTCCTCCAAATAAAATACGCTGTTTTTTCTTCAAATGTCGACAAATTAATGCAAAAACATCTCTTTTTAGTAGTAATAATATCTAATTATTATTAAAGATAAATGGGTTCGCAAGGCGGCTTAGACCACGGTCGTAGGTGGCCTTGCTTAGACCGGTGTCGGTGAATATAATGTAACATAAAGCTGTCAGTAGACACTGTCAACAATAATTATTTTAAGATTGAGTCTCCGATTGCGTTTTAATTCCGTATTGATAAGCAGTTATTGAGTAAGTTCGATAAATAATAACCAATTTGTTCCTAAATTAGTGATTTTTAGAAATGCAGTCACAAATTGAGTGATAAATACAAATTTTAGTTTAATAACTCTTGAGTTGTTGACGCTTATTTTGATGTTTGTTTGTATTGTATCTATATTGCTATGACAACACTTTTACCTCCGCCGGCGGAAAAGTGAAAAGTAAAGGTCCGGCGGAGGAAAAACGAAACTTCACGGCCGCCTACACAGTCGAGTAATGACGGATTTACTGACGTTTGAAGAAAAAAACAATTTTCACTTTGGTAAAATTGAACAACTTTTCTGTAGTGTGTTACTAATATCAGCTAAGTTACTATTGATATATCCTAAATTTTGATCTATATTTTTAAGGATATTCATTTTTTTAATTAAACTACTCATATCACTTAAACGTCGCCTTCTTTTTGATTAAACAGAAGTGTTTTTGTTTGTCTCGGTAGTTTTTTTTGTAACAATAGCTGTAGTCTTCAACACTCGTATATGGGGTATTTTCTACATTGTCGCTATTTAGTTCCATGATATCATTTTCTGTGCATATTTCTTAAAGTGTTTCTACACATGTTACTGTACCTGGGCCCAGAAATTATTCACTATTTTCTATTCATTTATTTGATTGTGTGTCTGCGAGTAGTAAGGTGTTTTGTTTTTATTGACAATTTGGGTTAGATATTTTATGCAAAGTTCCATTCAAATCGGTAGCCTTAGCTTTCGTCTTTTTTAATCTCTCAACCTCTAAAGCAAGATAACACATTATATTACTAAACATAAATCTATTTTATCAACTTACTTACTCTTTTGTACTCGATAGTTTATAGAATGAAAACGTATAGTCCATAGCGCCTACAGATTTTGACAATATTTTACAATTGAGGCCCAAAAATTTATTTGTTATAATCTCTGGATACCTTTTAGCAATGCTCATGATTATTTCTTGGGGTTCTGAATTTAATCTTATATATGTAATTTTATTTTTATGGCAAGTTAAAAGACAGTATGCCCTTTGAAAACATGGTATAAGTAACAGAAAACGAATCTGGTTGACTTTTAAATATAGTTTGGCCAAGCCAAGGTAGTAATGTAATTAAAATTTAGTTAAATACATTCTAAATGCCCTAATTGTCTTAAGACGATGTCGCATCTGACGAAACTTGTCGAACACATTTTCCACCACTGAACGGAATAAATTTTTTGAGAAAGGTCGCTAGCTACAAAGCTGTATCGATCGCGCGTTAGCGTGAGTGGAATGTCTCTCCTGGTTTTGTTTTGCAGTCGCCATTGCGTCATGAATCGTGGTGTTTGCCATCTTTATAGGGAGTTTAGAGTTTACATTAGGTGCAATGCAATCTAAAAATTTGCAAGCAAATTATAGCACGGACCAGTGCCGGATTTACAATAAAAGCGCCCCTAGGCACTCTTTTTCCAAGCGCCCCCCAACAATGTTCGTATCGGTATAAAAAAAGGAAATAGGGTTAAGGTATTATCATGGCAGAAAAAATTGCACATAATTTTTATTGAAAACATTGCTTGCCAACGTAACATATAAATAGATGTTCTGAGTACTGTATAAATACACTAATAATAATACTCTTAATACAAATAAAAGAACAAACCAAAAATAAAATGGGTTACAGTTCATTAAAAAAAAAACATATAACAATATTCTATATTCTTTTTCGACTCTTTTTTTTTGGTGGCAAACTCCCATATTATTTCTTGGAAATCAACTTTATTAGTAATCTTCTTCTTCTTCAAGTAGCACTACAACCCTATGTGAGTCTTGGCTGCAAGCAGAATTTGCCTCCATCGACTTCTATCTAGCATTGCTTCCTGTTCATTTTCAATGCCCATCCTCCGCATATCCGATAGAACATTGTCTCTCCATCTCATATTAGGTCTTTCCGGTGGTCTTCTGCTCGTCGGTGCTTCCTGCCATGCTATTTTTAGCATACTGTCATGCCCATCTCAATCTTTGTGACTTTGCTTCCCTCACAATATCTCCCTGGTACAATTATTGTTCTAACTCCGCGTTTGTTCTTATTCGATATTGCCCTGAACTAGGATCCTGGGTTGGTCCATATATTTTTCTAAGTATTTTTCGCTCGGACCTTCGCAGGACGTCTTCGTTTGCTTTGGTTAGGGTCCACGCTTCACATCCGTACATGACTACCGCTTTTATAGTAGCATGGTACAATTTTAGTTTTGAGGATCGCGACATTCTCGATTGGAACAGTTCTCGTAGTGCCTAATAGTATCTATTACCGCTCTGTATGCGAGACTACATTTCTTTATTTATGTTGTTGTCTGCTGTGATGACTGCACCGAGGTATTTCAATTCTGAGACCCGTTCAAAATTGTAGGTACCAATGGTTACATTTTGCCCTAGTCAATCTCTTCCCTGCCTCCGGGAATTATACATGTATTTTGTTTTGTCTTCATTAATACTTAATCCTACTGTGTCTGCCTCCTTTTCTATTTTTTTCCAAACAACTCTTTGGTTTTAATGGTTGTTTTACTGATAAGATCTATATCATCTGCAAATGCCGGTATCAGGTTTGGTCCACTGCTTGAAAAAACTTCTACGTCAATGTTAGCCCGTTTGATCGCTGCGTCTAAAACGATATTGAACAATATTGGAGACAAACTATCACCTTGTTTCAGGGCGTTGTCTACCATAAAGTTTTCTGACATGTTTCTGTTTCCTTGCTCTACGTCTTGGATTGTTAAAGTTATCTATGGTGTCCTGTGAAGGGTCCTGTAACATTTGAGCCCTAGCTCAGTGTCTTTGGTTCTGTATGTTTTCACAATCTGTATCGTACCAGATATTTTTCTTTGTTCTTTCGCACTTTCCGATAGTTGTTTCCAATGTTTCCAGAATGATCGTCTGTATAACATTCCACATGGTGTTGGCGTTATCCTTACACGTTTCTGGTATATCCCGCATTTTAGTTGCAATTTTAGATTTGTAGTCAGCGAGGGTTTCCTCTTCCTTAAGTTTCTCCGTGTCCCATTTAGCTGTCTTATTTGCTTGTTGTAGACCTGTCTTTTGTTTCTTGATCCTTATTCTTGTTTTGGCACATACTAGAAAATAATTCGAGTCCGCCTCAGCTCCTTTTACTTCTGACGTCTATGACGTTATTTGAGTGCCTGGAATCTATTAGGATGTGATCTACTTGGTTTCTTGTGACACCATCATTGGATATCCACGTCTGCTAGTAGATTTGACCATGAGATTGTTGAGTCCTGCTAGATTTGCTACCCGTAGTCAGTTGTTGTTGCTTATATCGTGTAGGCTATGTCGTCCAACATGTGGTCTTAACCAGTCTTCTCTACCCAGTTTTGCATTGAAGTCGCCCAGTACCAATAACATATCCTGCTTGGGGATCGAGTCGAGAATTCTGGTAAGTTGGTCATAGAAAGTGTCCTTCTCATCATCGTCCTTCACTTCCGTTGGTGCGTGTACCGATATTAGTGTGTAGTTGTACCATGGACCTCTTAGTCTAATGTAACATATCCCTTCATTAATAGGTACAAAGTCCATTACTGCGTCCAATAGGTATTCCTGTATTACAATGCCAGTTCCGAATTGATGGGCGCCATCTTTGTTGCCACTGTAAAATACCACCGATTTGCCAATTTTTATATTACCCCTATTTAGCCACCTGATTTCCTGGATAGCCGTAATATCCATTCCATACTTTTCTAGCTGTGATATAGTTCTCTGGGCTGCTCCTAGTCGATACCAGCTTAATACATTCCACGTTCCGAAATTCAGATTCCATATTCGTTGCTGGGTTCGTCGTTACTTTATTAGTAATGTCACTGTTAATAGAAAGACCCGCCAAGTTGTTTAGAATTTCTTGGCCAACCGAGTTCCGTAAGTACGTTTTTGTTCGATGTAATGCCGATAATGATCTTACTCCTGATGTATCTTTAATTGGTAGTGTTAAACAAAATTCTTGACACTATCTCGATGTTTCGAAACATAGTTACCAAGTTTTTGTATCTAATAAATTTAGGATAATTAATGCTTGATATTGGTGATATCGTCAAATTCTTTAATAAAATTTTTAAATTGGAGGATCTCCTCAATGAATGATTCATCTAAATCATGAATATACATTTTGCAATGATTTTGAATTAGCGCAGATCTCCGCATCTTCCATCGTTTTTATATTACTTTAAAACACGAAATTTTCAAGGAGTTCAGAATATTATTATAAATGTTAATCCTAAAATCACTTTTTCCATCAAACGTGACATCTACGCCACCACCTTCATCAAATTGTGTTGTTCTTGTTTTTTCTTTCTTGGCCTTTTTAGTAATTTTCTTCTTTCTCCGCTCTTCATAAAAATTATAGTTATCTCTAATAGATCCAAAAATACCCTGTTAATGACTAATAGACTTTTATAGCGGAGATAAATCTGTATCGACAGTTTGGAGTGACTTGATGGCTTGACGACATTTTCCAAGACGTCGGACCAAGATGCAGTTAAAATTCCAATTTCTAATGAATTAAAATCCTTAAGTAGCCCCGTGACCTCCGCTTTTGTTACCGTTTATTCAGAGATATTTTGGATATAGTTGATATGGCTGCACAACATTTTTTGTTAACTAATAAGGATTACTATATTAAGCTAAGGCGTTAGGCAAATCTGTACGCGAACGGGAATATGCGAACATTTTATGCGCTATTTTGACGCCTTGAGTTTGGCGTATTATCTTTGTTTTTAGTAAATAATTGCAATCAGATTATGCTTTATACAAATAAAATAAGAAGTAATTAAGAAGTAATTATTTAATTACTATTGAAAAAAAACTGAATTAAATTCAGGTAAAGTTATCTTTTTTTGTTTTCCCCTTTTCAGGTTATCAATTAATTAAATACCAAAACGGTGGCTGACACCGGCGCCCCTTTGGGGTTTGGCGCCCCTAGGCAATTGCCTAGTGTGCCTAGTGGTAAATCCGGCCCTGGCACGGACAAATAATTTTATTGCGTCGCTGTTTGACGAAGGCGCAATTATTTATGCAAGCATATGTCAAAATGCTGCAGTTGTGCGAATGCCGCAGAATAACATTAATCAGCTGATTTGTATTTAAATTTCCAAAAAAGATCAATTTTAAATTATTAATTTACTCCCAAAAACCAAAAATACACAAGAGATAAATAAAGAAAATGCATAATATCGAATTTTTAAGATGACACAATGACAGATGACGCACCAGGTATTTTTTATTTATTTTTATGTTGGAAATTGTCATTTTAACCAAAAATGGCATGCAACGTGCAATAAAATTAGCGCGTGTTCTAATTTGACGCCATGCAAAGAAATTTGCATCACCTGTTTGCAAAGTTGAAAACGCGCATGCTTACGGTCAAATTTTGATTACATTTACATTACATTTTTAGGGTAATATTTCTTAAGGCGGGTTGTTGTGATGTGGGGGTGCTTTCGACTTTGTCACTATTTCTTTACTGGACGTGTATGTTGCTCCTGTTGGTACACCTTTGTACTATTGGTAGCTTCCGTTGCAAATGGCCTGAGTTTGGTTGATGTAAAGTGCAACCAGTTTTGATAATGTTTCTAGGTTTGGTATAAGCGATGTTACTAGTGACTTTTGAAGACTTCTTGTCGATGTGTAGAATGGTAATTTTTCATTTGCTGGAAGATGACTTTGACTTCTTGTGCGCAGGTGCAATTCTTTTCCATAGGTTTATTCCCCTAATTAGTTGTTTCGCTTTCTTACTGATTCATGGTGTTTTTTATCAATATCTGTTATAAAAATCAGCTGTACCGGTTATTTTTCTTTTTTGTGGGTCTGAGCCTCGAGAGACTATGCGGTTCTAATCGTCATCAAGATGGCAGAAACCTACAGCTGTATCTTTGTTCAATTGCAGAAATCCCGCGTACCGACTAAATCTATGCATTCATACATTGTTAAGAAATTGCGGCACTATGCCAGAAACCGACGTCATGAAGCAATCCTGCGTATACAGGACTGACACTGTAGGTAGTCTGGTGACCTTTGATATGCTGTGATTAAACAACTTAATTTCATTTAAAGCGGATGATTCGAATTTAAAGTGTATTAAAATTGCTTGTGAATTATATTAGATTAATCAGTAGACCGGCGCGGCGCGGTGTAGACTAGTGTCACCACCAAATATCATTAAAAAAAAACGTGCGGCTAAAATTAGAAGTCTGATTTGCATTTTAAATTATAATTTAATAATTGAAACTAAAGTTTTCCGGGCTGTTAGGCCGTGGTCGATTTTAGTTTACTCCAAAGCTTTCAACTGCAGCTGCGGCAGTCATCTTCAGTGGCGCTGTGGTCGCGGGCGAAGTGTACGTTATGGCGTCCGAGGCATAGATAAATATATATATAGGGGGATAGAATGCCCACTTCCATACAATAGAATAAGTTCGTATTCTTGCGACATCTATCATCGTGGGGCTAAGTACAATCGTTTGCAGCAAAAAGGAATCTACGTTTTTGACATAAATCAATACTTCGTTCTTTCTCTACAAGATGGCGCTGATGTACTGTTTTGGCGCGAATATTTGAATTTCTTAAAAATCACAAATAGCTTGATTTAACAGCTATACAACAGCCTCGGCAATTATCGAATTCCACAGAAATTATACAAGTTGATGATTTTTCTGTTATAATACAATATTGTCTAAGCTCTTTGAAATAAGTAGGTTACCAAATAATTACATTTAATTTTATAAAGGTAGTCTCGAAAATCGCTAAACATTTAACTTTTTTTTTTAATGACACTTCTGGTATTTTATTGCCTTTGTGGAATTCCCTTCGAAAAAAAAACTTAGTCAGTCATATTCCAAAATTCAGTTGAAATTAAAGGGAATTAAATATGGAGGAAAATTTATGAAATATGTAATACAATATATCGGATCTTCAAATAAAAGAATGTTTGATTTTCAACATACTTTTGAGACACCCTGTATAAAATAAAAATGTGTCAAAATAAGTAACTTAGGTCTTATGTTACATATCCACCTAAAATATTAATTATTTCAAGCAGCTTGAACTATTACATTGTAATATGTTAAAATCCTCATCCTGTATAATAGCAGTCAAATTCGATAGCGCATGAGACCACTGCGCTGGTTTGCTGTTTTCTGCACTGAAAATCCATTTGATCTAGTTGAAACCTGATAATAACAAATTGTCAGTGTCTTCTTGCATTTTCTTGAAATTAGGTCGAGACACAATCGTATCAAATTTTCATTAGCTATATTTTTTTTTATAAAAAAAGCTACTATTTTTTTTTAAGGAAGATTCAAGTAATAGACCAGACACTTTTAATTTATTTAATTTACTGTTCATAATGGTAGAGAACCTGATAATGATCTAAGTGAAAAATAGTAGTAAATTATTACAAGGAAAATACAGAGGCTATTTATTTGCGTTGCTAAAACTTGCGTTATGAAGATAGTAAAGATCTATTTCTTTCAAGAAATCGTTATCTAGTAATATTCTCAAAAAGTGTCTGCAATGTGAAAAAGTGCAAATAGAAAGCAAAGCCATCGTTTAGCAAGGCAAACGAACAAAGTCATAAATATTTGCTAAACAAAAGACTACTTCCTTGAATTTAGCGGCAGATCTACTGAATTTTTGATAATAATACTCTTGGTTGTTTCACCCCTAAATAAAATAAAGCAGGTACAGTGAAACAAACATTTTTTAGAAGCACTAGTTGTAGCACCCGCCCAAAAACAATATGTCCATCACCAAAATTATAATTTGAACTATATTAATATTGAACTAATTGTGTGGAATTAAGAAATCCACAAGATATACCTATAACAAGACATCCATGAACAGTGATATTTTAAATGAATGTGCAATATCGACTAAGCGAGATTGTTATTTTATTTATTTATTTCAATAATAGATCCATACATGTTCGCACTTAATAATGTACAATTTTACTCGATAAGAGTGTAGACCATGTCATAATATAAAAATGAAAATTTACCTATAACTAATACCTATTTAACATGAATTGCAACATAAAATGAAACAAGGATAGTAAAACAAACATAGGTACTTACTTAAGATAATAAAATCTAAAAAGGGGCTTTTTATTTTTATTTTATATCACAGCAACTCTTGAAAGTCATTATCTTCTAGGAACTCACTGATAGTAGGTATAATAGCATTTTTTAATGAGAATTTTTTTAAACATTCTTTCATCTTTTTGGTATTTTTAAAAGTTTCATGTAGGCGGTTCCATATTTTAATAACCATATTATGTGTACAGTTCCTATTTATATATGTGAAATTGGGTCTTTCAGGAATAGGAAAGTTTTTATGTCTAGTGTTGTGCTCATGATCACACTGCAACTGCTCAAAGAAAGAAGATAAGTTATTTTTAATAAACAGCTCATAAATATATAAGCTATAGTGTCAATATATTGTTTGTAATAAAAGTTTCTCTACATGTTTCGAATGGTTTTATTTCGAAAATAGACCTAAGACACTTTTTTTGAAGAATAAAAATTCTACTGTTTATTACACTATTTCTCCAAAACACTATGCCATACCTGAGCCTGGACTGCACGAAAGCATGATATGATGATAGCGCAGCACTAATGCCAACATTATTTCTTATAAGTTAATGCGAAGCAAAATCTTGAAATACTCAGAGCCATGTACTCGATCAACATGCTCTTTCCAATCCAATCTCCTGTCAACAGTCACTCCCAGGAAGGGTAAGGTTTCCACCGATTCAACTAGATTATTATTATGAGTGGTTGGTGCACTTATAAGATTTTGTGACCCAAATAACAACAATTTAGTTTTGGACATGTTAAGCAATGGATTGTTTTTAGATAACCAGTCACTTAGGTCCACCATGGTCCTCCTTACCTCTCCAACACACTCCTCAACATTATTCGAACTGTAGATTACGTTTGTATCATCAGCAAACAGTATTATTTTATTAGTAGTGATGTTTACAATTTCATTAGTGTGCAGGAGATAGAGCAGAGGACCTAGAATTGACCCTTGTGGTACACCCTGTATAATGTTTTTTTGGTTCGAGAGTACCACTTTGCTTATAGATAGCTAAAGCTAAAACCTTATCCTCCAAGGTATACTGCCTTCCCCTGGGTTTTCTAGAGCTATTTTCCACTTGGCTTTCACAACATCTGGGATTTAGAGAACTTCTGAGCTTGCGTCAACTTTCTCTTTAATGAAAATCGAGTTTTCCTTGAAGATAAGGCTCGTTTCTCTAATTGCCGAGCTCTTTCAAAGAGATGTTTTGCCTTAGGTGTTAAATCTTTTACTTGAGAAACATTTACTTCAGACAAAAGACTGGATCACTAAAAAAAAATATGGTAAGTTTCAGAACACCCGTAAATCATTATGTCTTATACAAGGTGCTCTTCTAAGAATGAACAGTAAGCCTGTAGGGCAAATTAAGAAACATGCCTGTTTTATAAAATTTATGACAAACCTGTACTGTGCAATCTTAGCTGAATCCAAGCCAGATACATATGAAAAGTTCATATATGAAGATATGTTCGTAAGAGCTTAATTTTTTTTTAAATAAATATTGTTCTTTTTTGATATTCTCCAAAAGTACTTTTGGGATATTAAGTACATAGTTTCAGTTTTAGTATGTGTATAAATAGGATACAAATCCACATAATTATGTCAGTAGAAAACAGTGGTATAGTGGTAAGTATGCCACAGACATTTTTCCATGTGGATATTTTCCACAGTCTGGTCAATTGTACAAAAATGGTCTCTTGCGTATTTCCCTTCAAACTCTTGATTAAAGCAATTACATTATAATTGAATCTTATTAACATTGACAATGATAATTTTTTGTTATAAAAATTGCCATTGCGGACATAATTATGTCTATATGGACTTTTCTTCATACAAACACCTTCAAATATTAGCATGCCATTAAGGAACAGTGTGTAAAAATTATATTTTTTAAATTCTTACGATTAAGTACATAATTACAATCAAACCACTTACATTACAACATTACTAATCTTTATCGCCAATTCTGATTGCATTCGTTTCGTTGTTGTTGTTATGTTGTTAATTCAAAATTGACGTAAGACATTGATGTTTTTGACTTTGACTACTTTGACATGACACACGACTAGCGCGCCCTCAAACGGCCTGGGGCATATTAAATTAGTTGCTCAGAACGTTCGATAAACAGTTCGCAGGCCATGGTCCGAGGTGGTACTGGTTCGGGCGACTGGAATTCCAACGTAGTTATACAAGCGTCTGTAGACCCGATATAATTTTTGATACCGACTCTAGCGCCATCTAGTGCAGATGGCGTTGACTCAAGCGATTGCATTCGCGCTATGTCATCGTGATGCAGTCGATTTGCATATAAGGCGTGGTGGTCCAGAGGACTAGATGGTTAGGTCTGAACTCGGCAGCGGCATTTATCGGCGTCGGCGGCTCGGGTTCAAACCCCGTTGTTTTCTTTTTATTTTTTTTAAGGTTAAGTTTCTAAACAGTTTTTTTCTTGATTTTGGGTATGTCTTGGGTTAGTTTGGGTTAGCACCTGGTTAGTTTCCTTTTCTTGAGCCCCCGTAGCGAGCGCAGCGAGCGGAGGGCCATGCGAAAAGTGATATTACTTATTGTAATACGTGCCCTTACTTTGGATGCACTTTTTCCAAAATATGTTGCTTTATTTAACTAAAAACCAGGATATATTTAATAAAAGCCGTAATATAGTCGATATACAGTAGCTTGCATGTGTTTCCGCAAATACATTCACAAAGAATCCCCCTTCTTTGTGAATATATTCCACGCAAGGCCAGCCTATGGTATCGAAAATTTGGTCGGGTCGCTAGACTCTTGTCGTAGTTATGGCTGACGGACGGACTGAGGACTGAACGGTGGTATCATCCCGTCGGGCCCCTTCGGTTCTGTTCTGAATAGAACACAACCGAAGGGGCTTAGTTTTAATAATACCGGCCGTGAAAGCCTACGTAGTTTTATTATAATTTAATACCTTTAGACGTAGCTGAGCGCCTTCACCAAATGCCACGTTTTGGTTGACGTGGCTTACACGTGTGTCGGTGTGCGATGTTATGTAGCTATAAAAATAATAATATCTATTTTACCAGGCTTCTATAATGTGCATGTCTTTTCGATTGAGGTATACTTTGAATTATTTATAAGGTTTGGCTATTGTACATAATAAAATTTAAGTTTTGTTCTGTTTTATGTATATCTTTGAAATCATAAATCCTAAAAATTCCAAAAAGTCATGTAGGTTTTTAGGGGCCTAACTGTCAATATAGGCCATTTTGTGATTTTTTTTAATTGGGTGTTCTTGTCATAGTGTTATTCACTTTACCTACCCACCAGTTTGGTGTAAAACGATTCGCCCGTTAAAAATGCTTAAATATTCAATTTTAGATGTTATGGAGTAATTTAAGACCTTAACCTTTCAGAATGCGCGCCCGATTTTAGGACACGAATACTCGCTACGGACTAGTGATCCGCACCACGTTTTTTTTAGTTTTAAAAAGTTATGGTTTTAAATAAACTATGATTCGAAAAGATATGTATATTACTTACATTTACCAAATCAAAAAGTTGCTTTATTACTTAGTAGTCTCCTTAATCCTAGGTTAGTAAAATTTACAGATTTTATTTTAATCTATTTTTGAGGATAAAATATTTCATTATAAATTTAATAACATTCAGGGCAAATATGTTCTCGACACATAAACTTCCCGCATTTATTACAAAACATTTTTGTATGCCGATTTTTTTTGCAATTACGGTACCCACAGCTACCCCTAGCCTTAACCACGTTAATTTGATTTGAAACTGGTAACTGTTCTCTTGTAAGGTCCCTTATTCTATCGTTCATAGTTCTCGGCAAATTTTTTACTTGCGCTCTTGACTTTACATGACTTTCAGTAAGATAAAAAGCCAATTTGTGAAGATACTGTCATCTAGGCATGTGAAAGTTGGAGTTATTTGAAAAAAAAGTTAAACCATATAATTAATCTCGACAACATTCAAAAGATAATAAGAGACCACCATCTCCTGGTATTTCTTGCACAATTATAACTTGCACATAATTTGTCAACGATATCAACATCACCTTTCGTACAATTGTAGTCTAATATCGTTTCTGGCTTTCCGCAGTTATTATCAAGGTTTTCATCATGATGCAGACTTGACAACAATAATAAATTTTTTGACCTTTTGTATGTATGAAACAAAAAATATATCTTTCTGAAATGTAAAATGTTAACATGCCAGTATTGAGTTCTCCGAGTGGGATAGGAGAATTCTATGGGTAATTCTCGCTTATTATTGCGTTTCTATGGGATTATTTTATACTATTGCACAATCTCTGGACAACAGCAGAAGCAGAATTACCTACAGCATAAGATCCATTGGGTTGCTTCACAAGATAAACTTCTAAATTCATTGTATAGAACGTTATCAAATCAGCAAGGACAAATATTTTATGTCATATTTGTTCGGCTTATTTGGCATGTATTGTCGAAAGCCACGTCGCCCTCTAAACGCCTCCAATTTTTTATCAATAGTTACCTATTCAAATGGTATAGAGGCAGGCTCACAATTTTTGAGAAAGGTTTCAAAAAAAGCCCTTATGGGTGCAAGTTTATTTTTTTTTTCTCTTAAGCCGGCGGTCCAAATCATCAGATTGCAAATTTTGGAGAACAAACAAGAATCTGTTTTCAGCCATAGCCAAACGGAACAGCTCAACCCCACTCCCGTTATTGTTCCACGGCTCATTAACATTCAAACCGCTTGATTTTATAACGCCAGCTAGATATAGTAGATCAATAAGGGCTTGAATTTCACATAGTATGCTTTGCATCTCTTTCTCTACTATAATTAACTTGAACACTATCGATAGGAAGAGCATGTCTTCATTAATGAAATATTGCCAGATATCGGGAATAGTTTTGAGATGCCTTGTTGCTACCCTAGCTCCAGGAAAATATCTAATAATAATCTTTGATCTTGTTTTCACATTTTTTCTAGGGGTTTGTTCCATTTCGTCGTCTTGTCTTTCAGAAGAAATTAAGGACCATGGTAGTCTTTGACGCTGACTTCCCCCTCAGAAATATCTTGTTCACTGTCGCTATTATGGTCACTCATTTCCAATTTGTCTTCTTCAGCTGCCTCTGCTTGATCACCATACTGTATAGATTGTTCAGGTTCCTCCTCTCTTAGACATGCTTCCATCAATATTGCTAAACGTTACTCTTATTTTTCATATGAATTTATTTTTCGAATTTCAAGAATTGCTCAAATGAGCAATGAAACTACACATAAGGTCTGTTCCAACTGACCAAGAAAACCGTACATAGGGTGATAATTTCCGGTAGTATAATTCGTTTTTTAACATGAGAGGTTATATATCACTTTTAAAAGTGAAATTGACAAATAGAAATGACGGTTACTCGTACGGAACGGGGATCAACGGTCTGAAATAATTATACTAATAGCATTGAAAGTCCGTTCACTTTCTACCGAGGTTGCAGACATGCATAGCTTGTTGCCACTTAAAAGAATTTTAATTTTTCAGCAATTCCCCCAGTAAGGGATTTACACTTTTAAGCAATTCTATTCTCCAGAAAAGCAAAAAGACTAAATTTTGATCCCCTGGTGACACTGGCACTAGTGTCTGTTGAACTGACTGAAATGCTTGTTCCTTTTTCGTCATTATGCTATACATTTCCTGCTCCAAAACTGTAGCCGTGGATCCGGTGTTTTCTTGACTTTGGAACACTTTCTTCATGAATCTGGGGTCCAATATTGTTGCTACTTTAGTAACTGTTCTAATTTCATATAAAAAGAGGCTTCTCTTAATAGTATCTAACAAACCATGACAAAATTGTCTTCCATCTTCCGTATTTAATTCAGTTAATAATTTTGTCAAAAACTTGTAGATACCAAATATGATGGGAATTATCATTGAAACTGTTACATATTTACTACCTGAAAATTTAATAAACATAAAGTAATAAATTAGTACATTCAAATAATATTAAATTTTACCTGATACCTTACGTGTTACCTCTTCGAAGCAATTAAGAGCCTTGACAATGTCAAACAAAACGGTAATATCATCGACTGAAAGGGGAAAAGGCGCCGTAGTTTCAATATAGCTCTTCCAGTCGCATCATTCACCTTTAGTATTTTTTCCACCATGTAAGAAGCACTCTTTCATCTAGTAGGAACTTGTTGCAATAGTTTGACTTTTTACC
>MU182331.1:0-35513 GCA_016904865.1 Pissodes strobi
CAGCTCTACTATTTAATTTTCGGAAACAATGTATAAATCTTTAGACTTTTAAAAGTTGATATTTAGATGACTACTCTAAAAGATACGAACTGAAACAATACTCTATATCCTTCTTATCATGAGCCTGCCACTGATTATTTGCAAACTCTATGCGAATTTGGATATTTATCTTAAAGAAACATGGGTAAAAGCGATGATACCACCTCAGATAACAGAGCAAAAGTTGGAAAGAATTCTTTATTGCAAAAGGTAAATCAGCAGTTTCTTCAACTTAACATAATATAACTGATTTTAAATATTAATCACCGGTCCAGTTACCACAATAGTAACTTTTCCTCCAAATAAAATATGCTGTTTTTTCTTCAAATGTCGACAAATTAATGCAAAAAGTCTCTTTTTAATAGTAATAATAATTATTATTAAAGATAAGTGGGTTCGCAAGGCGGCTTAGACCGGTGCGTTGTCGGTGAATAGGCTCAGGTTGTTGCTATAGTAATGTAACATAAAGCTGTCAGTGGACACTGTCAACAATAATTATATTTTTAAAATTGCGTCTTCGATTGCGTTTTATTTCCGTATTGATAAGCAGTTATTGAGTAAATTCGATTAAATAATAACCAATTTGTTCCTAAATTAGTGATTTTTAGAAATGCAGTCACACATTGAGTGATAAATACAAATTTTAGTTTAATAACTCTTGAGTTGTTGACGCTTATTTTGATGTTTGTTTGTATTGTATCTATGTTGCTATGATAACACTTTTACCTCCGCCGGAGGAAAAGTGAAAAGTAAAGCTCCGGCGGAGGAAAAACGAAACTTCACTGCCGCCTACACAGTCGAGTAATGACGGATTTACTGACGTTTGAAGAAAATAGTATATTGTGTAACTAGGAGGAAAAGCAAAACATTCCTGGACGACTGTGGTAGTTGCTGGACGAGGCGCAGCCGAGGCTAGCAACACAGGAGTCTAGGAATGTGCTTTTCCTACGAGTTGCACATACTATTTTTTATCTGATCGAAATTAATTAGAATACGTACTTATATAAATAGAGCCAAATATTACTGTAAATAAAAACGGTGTTTTAAATTTAAACTCAACATAATATCAAGTTTTGAATCAAGCGAGCTTGAAGTTTATTACGTAGCTACGGAAACTACAGCTAAATGTTACTTTTGATAGACGTCAGATCTGACAAACAAGGCGTTTGAATATGACAGAAATGTTACATTCCCGGCCTAGGACGGGAATGTTATATTCCCGGGCTGTTATTTTCTATTGTCATATACAAGATGGCGGCGCAAGAACGTCAAATAAGCGATTCGTCTGAACAAAAATTAGTTTTTAAGTGCTGTAAGAAAAAAACTTCGGTAGTAGTGTGCGTAAAATGCAAAAGTATTTTCCATAATTCCTGTGCAGATAGGGATTGGGCAGGAAAGTTAAAAGTTATCAACGATAGCAGTGTTGTGTGTTGTGAGGTCGACTTGGAGGTTGGAAACGATAACCTCGCAAGTTTGGAAATTACATATCTTAAGAAGCTGGTGAGCGAACTAGAACAGAAAAACCTACTTCTGGAGGAAAATTGCCAACTTTGGAAGGAAAGGTATGAAACCCTAAAGCCAAATAGCCCCAACATTCCAAGCCACATTCCTGAGATTCCACCAATCTCCGGGCAGATAGCCGTGGCAACGGAAACCAAGAAAGAGCGCAAGGCAGAAAACAGCGTAACAAATCCACCAATAGATGGCGAGAAGCGAAACTACGACAAAACTGCGGTTTTTAAAGGTGAAATCCAAAATGACAAATCTAAAAGCTCTGGCAACGCCACTCGAACTGATAAAAATAAGAAGCATGGACAACATAACCTCAATCCAAATCCGCAAATGTCAACATTGCCAGATAATCATGACATCCCCAATAAGAGTCTAGAAGCTGAAAATCTAGAAAAAACGAAAAATGAGGAATGGAAAACGGTAATGTCACGTAAAAGGAGAAAACCTAATTTCGATAAAAGTTTGAGACCCGCCCCAGTTATGGGAACAAAGGATAACAGTGATTTGAAGGCTGCAAATAACACAAAGTATACATGGTTCTTTGTGTCGGTACTGGATAAGTCGACGACTACAGACCAAATCCAACAATATTTAAAAAAACAATGGGATCGAAGATTGTTCCTGCGAGTTACTAAGGACGAAACATAGAAACTACAGTTCCTTCAAGGTTGGAGTGCCGGATGTAGAGCAAAAAACAATAATGGATGCAAATCTATGGCCCAAAGGTATTTATGTGAACAAATTTTTAAACTTAAAGAGGATAGCGCCTCAGAAGGGGCTAAAATAGAGGATACTCTACAAACTAGAACGGCGGTGAACCATGAGGTTTCCCCTAAGAGTAATGGCTCTGTGTACGGGGTACCAAGCAGGAGTAGAATATCTGTGTTACATGCAAATATGCAGAGTGTTCGTAATAAATTGTCTGAAATTGAGATAGTCCTCAGGGATAATGCATTTAATTGTTTTTTTATAAATGAGCACTGGCTAAACTCAGATGAATTTTCAGTGATAGCACTGGAAGGATACAGGGCTGCTTCTGGCTTTTGTAGATCTGTGAGGGGTCATAGGGGTGTGGCTGTCTACTTGCGGGATGACACTGATTTTGTCGAACTTAATATTTGCAGGTTCTCAGAGGAGTTGAACTGCGAAGCAGCGGGTGTATTTTTAAAGCATTCTGCGACCCAGCTCATTACTATTTACAGGTCCCCCACTGGAGACTTTGACAGGTTTTTGGAAATTTTGGCAACCATTCTTGATTGTATGAATCTATCACGAAATACAATTATAACACACGTGATTTCAATGTCCATTTTTCCACACAAGATAGTAAGGCGGTAGAGCTGTGCAACTTCTTCGAGGCATATGGGATACATGGCACTGTGGGTTTTCCCACCAGAGGCGGTGTGTGTCTGGACAATGTGTTCACTAATATCGCTCAAAATTGTTCTGGTTCTGAACCATTCAATTTACACCATTTATCAGATCATGATGGTATTGTTTTCAGGTTTGACACTGTATGTTCACATAAACAGTCCAAAATTAGAATAAATTATAGACCCGTGACAGCTGGGGGGTTGTTTCGGATGTACACCACAATTGAGGGGGTCAACTGGGATTTTATTAACAACCTTGAGGTATCTGTTGAGGAAAGGTTTCGCGGTTTTCTGGATGTTATTGCTGGCGCTGCGGAGTGTTGTTTTCCACTTAAGTCAAAGTTGGTGGCCAGCGGGAGGAGGAGCGTTACAGTGAACTGGTTTAATGGCAGGCTTCGTGATATGAGAGACAGGCTTCACAGTCTGGTCTCTGTTAACAGGAGGAATTCTATCTTGGTAACAAAGGAGGACATCAATAATTATAAAAAGTCATACAGAGCTGAAATATGCAATGCTAAAAAAATCAGCATATGATGCATATATAGTTAAATCTGCCAATCCGCGGATTGCTATGTGGGACATATTGAAGACCTCCACGGCCTCATCAACTTCCCAACTCTCTGAGATATTGAATGCTCATACGTTTAATAACTTTTTTATAAATATCGCTGATGAGGTTATAGCTGGTTTACCAGCCACAGACAAAACCTTTCAAGACTTTCTGCCTAACTCATTTAATAATGCTTTGTTTTCCTTAAAACAACAACCTTTAATAAAGTAAGGAACAAGTTTTTAGGCTTAAAAAATAGTACAAGTAAAGACTGTTATGATCTCAACACAAGGATTATCAAGACACTGAGGGAGCTTCTGATCTTGCCGTTAACCAGACTAATTAATTTTTGTCTTAATGATGGGATTTTTGCCTCAGCCCTTAAGAGTGCTAAGGTGGTCCCAATCTTCAAAGGCAAAGGGTCTCCTGATGATGTTACCAATTATCGCCCAATATCATTATTGCCAATATTTTCTAAAATCTTTGAATCCATCTTAAAAGATCAACTAAATGACTTTTTTGAGGGAAATAACCTATTTTTCCAGGGTCAATTTGGATTTCGCAATAAAAAATTCACCACACTGGCGATTAACAATCTTACCGATCACATAACAGAAGGTACGGAGGAAGGTTTAGACACCTATGCATCCTTTTATGACCTCACAAAGGCATTCGACTGTGTGTCGCATGACATTCTGCTGCGGAAGCTTCTGTATTATAACCTTGACATCAAAAGCATATCTCTTCTTAAATCTTATCTTTCCGAGCGCACTCAGTATGTTTCCTACAACCGCAGTCTATCTCATAAGGGGCCAGTTGAGTGTGGTGTACCACAGGGGTCGGTATTGGGTCCATTATTGTTTTTAATCTATATAAATGACCTGTCAAATGTTCAAAACAATTCAAAGTTAATACTATTCGCAGATGATACAACCGACATAATAAAGTATCACCCAACTGACCCCGTGGTCGATATTGTTGGCGCCACGCAGTCCAATATACTGGACTGGTTTCTGGCAAATCGCTTGAGTCTCAATGCGTCAAAGACTCAGAACCTAAACTTCACACTAAGGCTAAACAATCCTGATATTCCCTGTGATCCTCACATGAGGTTCCTTGGTGTGTTCCTTGATTCGAGACTAACCTGGGAGGAGCATGTGTTGAGACTCTGTGGTAAATTATCGCGCGTGACTCACTTAATTAGGGTGCTTTCACGTTGCGTGTCTGTGTCAACGCTAATTACGGCCTATCATGGGTATTTTGCCTCCAATATGTCGTACGCTGTTCTTATCTGGGGTCACAGCGCCCACGTAACTAAAGTTTTTAAACTGCAACGCAGGTGCGTGCGTATTATTGCGGGATTGGGATGGCGAGACTGTTGTCGACAGAGCTTTCTGGACCTTCGAATACTTACCTTTCCATCACTGTATATTCTTAATTGCCTAATGCACATCAAGGCCAACATTACTACTTTTTCCGCTCATAGTGACATCCATGACTATGCTACCCGAAATGCGGGTGACATACTCCCTGGGTTTCACAGGCTCTTAAGGACCAGGAGGGGCACTGACTTCTACTGTGTAAAATTTTATAATGTGCTTCCAGTACACATAAGGGAAATGGGAGAGAGTCAGTTTGTAGATAGAGTGAAACGTTATTTGTTGTTAAAGGCGTTCTATTCATTTGATGACTATCTTAATAACAGTTTTGATGACTTGATGTAATATTTTGTATTGTGTTTGTATTCTGTTTTATAATGGTTTTCTTTACATATGAATTTTAAAATGTATTTTGAGTGTAATTTGTAAGTATATTTAATTTTAAAATGTATTTATATGTGAAGTTTCTAGCCGTGACTGTCTACATTGTAAACTTTCATGTTTTTATATTTTTATTGACATGTAAAAGCACTTTGTGTAATATTATGAATAAAATTCTGATTCTGATTCTGATTCTATTCTTGTACAGTTATTGCATGTTGCCAAGCAACGAATACAATATACTGGAATCATGACTTTTGCGGTGAGAAAACATATCGGAAAGGTGTCGTTTTTCGTCCGATCGAATAAAAAAATTTTGCGCCAGTATCCAATATAGTCATGATATTTTGGTCATCTAAATTAGCTATCCTGGGAAAATATTTTTTAAGAAAGATGTCAAGGCTCAAATTTTAGACAGATAGTTTCCAAAATATTTATCGTTTGCGTTTTAGGTAAAATGTACTGACTAATTAAATTACTAATTAAAATACGCGCGCCAAACATACGATTGCCTCGGAAGCGATTTCCCAAACATCTTAAACAAGGTTTTACAGTCACATCTAATAACAAATCAAACTGTGCCGGGAATATTTTTTTATATAAATAATCAAAGGTTTGAGGTAACCCGCCTATTTAAAATATTATTTCATTAGACCTTATACCTTTAGTTTTGAGACACCCTATATACATTTAAAAGATAAAACAAGTCATAAATTTAAGTCGGATTTTGCGAGGTTTTTTGGAGGAGATCCGATAGCGTATCGCTCGAAAACGGGGATAGATAGTCTGAAACCGGCGCATTGAACAGTTTATTTTGTGAAGGGTTTGTAGCATTTTCAAACTTTGGCATGAACAAATGCTACAGCTTTCTTAGTTTATATTTTTTTTTATTTACAAACACAATTTAGTTTGATTTATTCCAATATAGGTACAGTGTATGAAATACATTACCTTGTTTTACCTTTTAGTACGATGTACTAGATACTCATGATATGATAATAATATCAAGGCTGATTTTTATCCCTTGCAGAATCGTAGGGTGCTCGACTAGGTTAGGAAACCTCTTTTAAAAGTTCTGGTTTAGCAATCCAATTTGCTAGGCTATTAACTTCATTGGTTTTTATACTTGAGCTCTCTTTTTATTACTCGGGAAAATGCTTACAAGCTTTTCTCTGATCTAAGAGTTAATAAAAACTTAACAATTTGTGCGACAAAATGTAACATTGAGTATGTTTGTTATATTAAATCTAAAGCTAGCAGTACCTACTTCAAACGATTTGTAGATCATTCGTTTATCTAATTGTGTTTTGGTGTATTGTTTCCTTTTGTTTTATTCATCTTTCGAAGAGATTTCGTATTTTCATTTCTTAGGCTTAACAGTAAGACAGGCACACCATATGATTTTGACAGTTAGGTTCAAGAATCGACGCTCCCAATAACGTTTTAAGGCGTATTTACTTGCTGCTTGGCGAATGTGGTTTAGAGCAGAAGTTCGATTTACCGAGCTTTGACGTGGAGAGTTCTCCCTGCGCTTGGACTCGCTCTTTCAGCTAAGTTAAGTTGGCAGCAATGTTTCAGAATCAAGGTGTTGATATTCATTCCAGGTCTTTCTTTTACGCTAGACCGGCGAGGTGTCGATAAGCCGGCGTCGTTTGTGCTCTTTTCGAGGTGTAAATCCTCATGGACCGGTTCAAATAATTAGCGTCATTATTTTATGATATTTTTGTTACGTTTATGTATTTCGACTCGAACCAGGGTCATGGAGGTTACCTATAAAAGTTTTTGTTGAGTTATTGGAATCCTATCTCCACGTGGTAAGTTACCAAAATTTTCATGCAGTCTTTCAGTGGAATTAATTATATTTTCCAATCTTTCTAGAAGAATTTATGTGTTGCTGTTGCTGTCATGCTGCTGATTCTTGGAATTGACTCCTTGACTTGTAGAAGTCTCTAGAATGATTTGTTCGACTGGCTATTACCAGTCCATAGACCCTATAGATAGTTCTATAGGTAAGTTGAAAAACTAGTTAGGTTATGAGTAATCATTTCAATGTTAGATATTTACTTTTTGCTAAGACAAACAATTGTTTTTAGGGTTCTCTCCAGGGGTAACGCTCTGGCACACGTATATCGCCTTGCCTTAATTGCGATATCTATTTTTGCGTATTTTGGGTTTAAACCACGACTTGCGTGCTATGCCCTTGTTGCTTATCATTGGCTGGACGTGGCGTACTAAGTCTGGAGAAGTCAGGTTATATTTTGAAGTGCTTTGGAGACGCATGAACCGTACATACACGAATACTGATATTTATTTGGAGAATATTTTAAGATTAAGAATACCTACTTCATGATTTGTAAGTAATACCATTTACCTATTTGTAAAGCTGTCTCGACAAATTTAGAATTTCTATAGATTGAGTGATCACATCTTATTTTATATCCTTGCGGCAGAATAAAATTCATGAATTTTAAACCCTGTGCGCTATTTACCATCATTCTAGTGACCCATTAGTGTGTATGCAAAATATTTGCCTAACAGTTTGTATCTGACACCGTTGTTGATAATAGTCAATATTATGTAAGCTACCTTTCTATTGCTTTATTGTTTATGCATCTGATTGTAATCGTACTGTATAATTGTTGTTTTATATCAAGGGATCTCCTGATTAGTAGGGAGAGAATAAAGTATTAATTTTGGGGAAATATTATGCCTTATTGAAAAGCTCCTCCAAAAATTACTTTTCAGGATTTAATAACATTATAGTTTTTTCCAAGTTGAGTCGCAGTTGACTTGGTGGTGCCCAATATATTTATTAAAGTGTACCGAGGATCCACGAACCTAGCTCTCCACTGTATAACTCGCTGCCGTTCGTATCTATAGGTAGGTTTGCTAAAAGGCTTTAGGAAAAGTTGCCATAGCTTCTTCTTTTATCGTTTATTACAGGTTAGTAAAAGGAAATTTATAATATTGCATTAACATAATTTGGACAAGTATTTCTTTCATTGTCATGGATAATTCATATTTGATGGCATAACATGTGTACATATTTAAAGAAATCATTTTATGTTCTGAACAACACTGCCTTAAATGAAAACCAAAATGTATTAGTTGCTGTCATTTCGTGCTAGGATTTTAATTTTAGTATGACTGAGAGTGTACGCAAGGGCCTTAATGAATCTATACTAACCATTTCCTACCCTGACGGGAGAATATCCTAGTTATAAATGTGATGATCATTCTAGAGATATTGGCCCAATTTGCAACTAAGTAGCTGGGTAGTCTCCGTAATCCAGGACCTCAGTACCTTCCAGCGGCGTCTGGTAAACTAACAACAACCCCTTCAATTTTAAATGTATTGTTACAAGTGTGGAACTACGAATTGTGGTACGGGAGACAGTAATTTAATTAATTATTATACTAATAAAGGTTATACAGCATAATTCGGTTTAGGAATTTAAATCGAGGGTCTCTCAGCCGTACTCTTCCCCCTCGTGAATTCCAGGCTGAGTCCCCCACGTTTTCTCCAATAAATTAGGTGTATTAGGAATCTGTGGTTTAATTTACATGACGCACCTTTCCCTCAAGTTTCTCTAATTGTGTTTTGTCGAAGCGCATTCGAGGTAAGTGAAGTTGTGCAAGATATAATAATAACACAACGTAGGGATTGGTCTTCTTTTTAATCTATTTTGACGGTCATTAACAAAATACAGACAAAGCACAACTTTACTTATCTCATTCAACTATGTTGAACTGACCCGGGTAGGTTATACTACAGGTTGAATAGTACACTTAGATGATTTAAGAAAATAAGCAGTTAATAGTTTGGAGGCTGGATCGAGACTCTCGCCAGACCCGATTCATCGTCCACGTGAACCTGTAACCAATAATTTATCAACATTAATTATGCATAAATATTTCGAATTATTTGAAAGATCAGGCAACTCCAAGGAAAATGCCTATCTCAGTGGCAAAGCTTGTTATGACTCTTTTTTTTTAACGGCGATTCTCCTCCGAGCTATGGTCTGTCTCAAGTCTGTGGTATTTGAAACACACTGCAACTTTTTGTCTTTTAGCAACGTTATCCGATGTTTCGCATTTGCCTACTATTTTGCCGAGAAAGTTGCCCTGGTGGAGCTTATCTCTCTTTGAAACCGTTTCCGATTTCAAAGCCATTTTCATTCTGAAAAATGGCTCCTTTCCGTAAAGCATTCTTCACAAGAGGAGTATTCTCATTTCTAGAGGAAACTCTTTCAAATTTTAGAACCCCCATTCATAGGAGAAACTTTTCCTTCACTAGTAACTTTTCGTGTCGGAGTGACGTTCTCTCTTCCAAAATGTTCTCCCTATGAAAAACGTACTTCCTCTTTATCGGAAACGTTTCCAATAAGGAACATTTTCCCCTACAGGGATGTTCTCTCTGTCGGGAAGGTTTCCAGTATGTTCTCTAGTGTGGGAACTCATCTCATATTACAAACATTTTCCTCTTAATAGACGTTCTTTCTGTCGAGAACGTTAGCCGTATGGAGGATCCTTTTCCTACTGAGGGACTTTCTTCACTGTTGGAAACATGTCTCTACGAGGAACATTTTCCTTGCGAGAGACGTTTCTCATCTGGAACATTTCGCATTCTAGAAACATTTTTCTCACGAAAGACGTTCTCTCTAGCGGGAACGTTTACCATATGAGACGTTCTCTCATCTGGGAACGTTTCCCATATTAGCAACGTTTTCATCGCGAGAGACTCCTTCTCGGTCAGGAACGTTTCCTCTTGAGAAGGGTTCTCTCTATCGGAAACGTTTCTGATATGAGGAACGTTGTCTATGTCGGGTATACGTTTTTCGTATGAGGAACATTGTCCTTGCGAAAGACGTTTCCTCGTCTGATAACGTTTCCAATATTAAGACCGTTTTCCTCTTTGAACGATATATTGGCCTCTGTCTAGCTCAGCAGAGATAATAAATGATCCAACTTACTACTTTTTCGTCATTTGAAGCGGCATTTCTTTTTACTAAAACTTGTTGCCCCACTTGATGTTTTATATTCTTTAGCCTTTTGGTGTCATATCTTTCTTTTTGCGTAGCTTGCTCTTTTTCGCCACCACCTGCAGTGGGGACGGGATGAACTAAGTAGTTTCGTCACAGTTGTTGCCGGTCCCAAGCCCGGATAAAGTGTGGACGGTTCCAAGGTTAGGCTAGCTACCTGCCTATGGTAAAAAACAATCATACCTCACAGAATCGAAGGTCAAGCCTAGGATCATGGATGGATTTCGATGACGAACCATGCGAGAACAAGACAACGCAAAAACAAAAATTTATTCCCACTAGATTAGCCTGCTGGAATATCACCTCATGGAATAGTAGAGTTTAAAAGATTATTATGGAAATGAAAAAGCATTAAATAGACATATGCGGAGTATCTGAGACCAAACGAAAGGAAAAAGGGAACCATCAAATACCAAAATTACATCTTTACCTACGGTGGAAAATCTAAACAAGATCGCGCCAACTCAGGTGTGGGTATTCTTCTACATGATAAGTACTCTGACATTATTGAAAACATAGAATTCGTAAATGATATGATCCGAAGAATCAACCTGGCATTCCCCGAGGGCCCACCGTATCTAGTAAGCATCTATGCGCCCGATATATCCAAGCCAAAAAGGATTCGGAAAGCTTTTATAACTCCCTACAAATCACAATAGACCAAATACCCAACAGCGGAAGGTTAGTACTGCTCGGAGACTCTAATCCTCCAATTGGCATAGTAGAAATTTCAGGTGTAAAACAGAAGTTTAACGAACCAACTCTCAATGAGAACGGTGACTCCCTAACCGACTTTTGCCTCAGAAATGAGCTAAGAATAAATAACGCTTTTTTCCAACATAAAGATCAACACAAATACACCTTCTGTAATACAAGAGGCCAAAAATCCACCATTGATTATATAACAACGAACATAGCTATAACCCCAAAACTAACTTCAGCCAATGTTGGCATGGACCATAATCTTGTCCTGGGAAAGATAACACTGGAAAACATCAGAAACATAATCAAGAACAACTATATATTGAAAAATACAACATGGAAGCACTCGACTATTATAGTACAAAAGAATTATACCAGCGGAGACTTGCCAACAAATTACTAAACGAAAATCTAATCTAAGGATAAAAGCGTGTATCCATGAAGCCGCGGAAGAATCCCTAGGAAAAAGAAAAATTAACATGCATTCCCAAAACCACAACAAACCATGGTTCTGCGAGGAGATGAAAAAGCTAGCAAATGAAAAAAGAAAAAGCTACTTGCTTTACAAAAGCACACAATCGCAAGATAATTTCATCAAACACAAAGAGACTAGAAACCGGGTGAACGCAGAGATCCGAAGGATTAAACGAGAGTAGGTACCTACTGGGAAAAATACACCAACGACACGCAACACGATTTGTATGGAGCTCAAAAGAAATTGTGGAAGATGCTTGGGAGGGATATTTTAATGACCTTTGCGATAACAACCAAGACACAAAGATGGGAGCTGAGGAGCTAGAAGAAGAAGAGGTCCCAATATCATTCACGAAAAAAAAAAGTTTTAAAATAGAAAATCACCGGGTGTGGACAATATACCCAACGAACTTCTAAAGTATGGTGGTAATAAACTCACAAAAGAAACTAACGCAACTCTTCAATGGAATATTAAGCTCACAAACAATCCCCGATGATTGGCATAAGAGCTTCACCATACCCATCTTCAAAAAATCAACCCAGAGAACTACAGGGGTGTAACTCTTCTATGCTCCACCATGAAATTATTCACCGGCCTTATTAAAGATAACCTTGAACGACATATCGAAATCAAATAAGAACAGCAAGGATTTCGGAGAAATAGGTCTACAACTGATGCCCTATTTATCATACGCCAAATAAAAGAAAAAGCAATAGAATTCGACACCCCCGCTTTTGCATGTTTTATCGATTTAACAAAAGCATTTGACCGTGTCCGACTGGAAGACATTACCGACATCTTAACGAAAAAACGAACCCCGGCAAGAATTATAAAAACAGTATGCTGTCTAAACACAAGCAATTCAACCCGAATTAAAGTTGATCATAAAACAACAAATGATATACCGACATCACAGGGTATAAGACAAGGGGATAGCTTAAGCCAATTTCTATTCAACCTGATTATGGACGAGATCATTGAAGAAGTTAGTGGCTTAAGAATGGGGTATAGGATCAAAAGAAAACCCATTAGCATAATTTGCCACGCCGATGATGCGACCATATTGGCAGAGACGGAGGACATTCTGCAAAGAAAACTTCACAGATTCAATCAGGTCAGCATACAATTATTTAATATGCATGGTCGGGATAAACAAGTGATTTTATTATTGTTTAATACCATAAAGAAAAGTGTGGTATCTTAATTAACCACTTTTAATGAACTGTATTGCTATAGGGTAGTGAGAGGAATTGAAACATGTATTCGGTTTAATCTACTTTAATAATGCAAGTGTAAATTTCATTTGAATATTATAGATATAAATAAACAGCGTTTTCTATGTTAAATAGAAATTATATATGTACAATTCTTAGAATAATTGCAGGCATTCGTCCATTCAAGCATAAAACTATTATTACAAAAGGTTTCTTAAAATTAGAAATATATACTAAAAAGCATTGATTGTTTGATTTAAAAATGAGTTTTCTATCTTTCTTATTTTAATACTTTTCGTTCTCCAACTTAGCAACTTTCACACAGCTTACCTTTTCACCTTGACTCTGCTTTACCTGTCTTCAACGGGGAGAGATTTTACTTAGTTATTTTCCAAACTTAATTTGTGTATTTACGGAAACCATAGATCCAGCTATCACCTTGCTTATAGAAATTCGACCAGGAATGTCAATCCGCCATCTTATGTTCAATTTTCCAAAGGGGACGCTATCGTTCGAAGAATTGCTTAAAAAAGCCCAAAAGGAGGTCTTTTTCCAACCTTGGACAAAGATAACTGAGGTGCACTAAATAGTCTCTAATATTTGTGCATACAAGAGAAATTGGCCCAAAAGGGAATTTGACCTTTGGCCAGAGAACATCACGTTTTACTGCTATTCAAGCGAACGTTTTAACTGAACTGAGAGGCTAGATAGCAAACTGGACTGATCTAGAACATTTTAGTGTATGTAAGACACTTTCAAACTAATTATTTGCCTCAAACAGAGCTAGGACATGGCTAGATGTTTTTGGCGCGGAAACTAGGAGAGCTGTGACTAGACAGATCCTACGCGAATGAGTGTCTGCTACGCACTGACTACTGACTTGATGATTAACTCGCGGATGCTGTGACAGTACCATTTCATTCCATGCGTGCGCGCGCATCTGCGCGTCATGTCTTCGTGATGCAACCAATCGTTTGTATGTGCCCTGGTGATCTAGGGGTTTGCATGATTAGACTTCACTTCGGCGACTCGAGTTCAAACCCCGTCCATGTTATAAATTTTTTTTTAAGGTTATATTTCTAAACTGTTTTTTTCTTGTTTTTGGGTATGTCTTGGGTTAGATTGGGTTAGCACCTGGTTAGTTTCCTTTTCTTGAGCCCCCGTAGCGAGCGGTAGCTAGCGGAGGACCATTCGAAAAGTGAAATATGCGAAGGAATGAAATGATACTGTCGGAGTATAGTCGAGTGATTATTTCTTTCTTTGAGCAGGTCGCCTAGCGGCAAAACCAGATAATAAAAGTGGGCGGTGACACATACCAAATTCATTTGGGAATAAAAGGGTAGAAACAGTTTTCTTTCTTTATTTGACAGACTGTTATTCACAATGCTGACTGAGACAAAAATATGTTGAATTGAAAACGATTACAAACGTTTTCTTTTACAAGTGAAGTGTTGCTATATTGTAATCTATTATATTGACAATACTGCATAGGATCGAATTAAGGGATTGTCCGTCTAAGTTTGGACTAAGGTGTTTTGAAGAACTGGCATATGCTAATTTAAATGTACAAATTGGGTGAAATAAATCAATTTTGTGTTTAATTACGGCTCATTCATTCTATATACATACAGGGTGTTATCACCAAACTATACGGTGAAAAACGATAGTTTATACACAAGTTGGGGTGTTTCCCCAACAATGCAATTTCAATTTCCAAGACAAAATGTATGACATTTGCCAGGGAACCAACGAGATGTCAGTCGGTTATAAATAATTAAATTGTCGAGCAAGTCACAACTTTTAGATACCTTGGAGCGGACATATCTAGCTGCAACGAACCAATTAAAGATCTAAAATCCCAGATCAACAAAGCCTCGTTAACATCAGGTTGTTTAAGAGACGTCATATGGAACAACAAACATATGAGCATCGACAGCAAAGTTCGAATATATAAAACATGCGTAAGACCGATACTCACCTATGGCATCGAGACCCGAGCAGACACAAACAAAACAAAATGTATGTTAAAACGACAGAGATTAAGACTCCAAGTGAATAGCGGAAAAGACACTACGGGATAGAGTGAGGAGCGCAACAATAAAAGAGACCTGCAAGGTGGAAGATGTAAACGGATGGGGACGAAAGCGCAGAAGATACTGGCGGGACCACGTAGAAAGAATGGACCCCGAAAGAATAGCCAAGATTGTGCTAAATGGAAATCCAGCTGGGAAAAGGCCAATCGGAAGGCCACCAAAATAATGGAAAGATAGTTGGACATCTGTATCACAGGAGAATCAACAACACTGACCAGCCTTCGAAATAAACAGACTAAAAGGTCTTTAAAAAGAATGAGAAGAAGAAGCTCTTTTTCGACGGGAACCTGTCTACGCCTGTTTATCGAACCGCTTAAATATGTCTCTCCTATTTCTACTATAAGGAACGAATCGTTTACTCCTTTTGGGTGATATCCATATGAGGAATCTTTTCTGTAAACTTATTCACTGTAAAATTAAAGCTAAACTTAATCCTCGAAAGGCCGAAAGGTTGTTCATCATCCGTCATTGTACCAAGACTACCAATCATCAGGATTCTATGATACATTTCGACATGTCTATTTGCTCTAGATGTAGCGGCGGCATTTTGGACACCCTTAATATTTAGTTTCTTCAAGTATTATCTAAACGGTTTAATCTATAATATGTTCCATGGTCGCAAATTATTATTAGTGGTGTTACTTTAGTACTGGAGACTACCTTTGCAAATAAGTAGTTGGCGAATGTGTCCACCGTAATAATTAGGTATGAGTTTGAACCTTTAAAGAAAGAACCCAGATGATCAACATGTAAAAAGTCCATAAGCTCGGCAATGTTTTCTATGGGATGCAACTCTCCTGATCTTAAGCTTGAAGGTTCTTTGTTGCATGCACAGATAAGGCAACATTTTATCTGACTTGCGACGTATTTGCACATCTGAGGAAACGAGTAGTTTTGGGATAAAGAACACAACATTTTGTCTAATGCGAAGTATAACCATAAGTCATGGTCGTATTTTCCTACTACTGCTCCTCTTCGACTATTCGTTGCTACCCATTTTAATCCATTTTTTATTTAATAAATTCGGTTATTCTTTACGAGTGCTCTTTATGAATCAATTATTTTCCTTTGTCTTTTGGACGTTCCGAAACGACATCGTGTATGTACTGTAACAGCATTATTGAGAAGGTATTATAGCGTATTGTTTTTTTTTTTTGTTTTTATTCTACTAAATGATGTGTCGCTATGTAATTATCCCTAAACTTAATAAAAAATAAATGTGAGTCGCGGCGATGGTTATTCTGTGTTCTCCAGATATTTGGTTTAGTGATTTTATGCGCCCCTTAACCATCAAGCTTCTGGTCTCCATTTTCTTGAGTGTTTGTACAACTCTCTTGCTGTCCATGACGAACAGTATAGCTGTGTTTGTGATTTGCTTCTCCGACACTTTTTCAGCGCTCATCGTTAAGCTACACAATTCAGCTTGGAATATGGTGCTGAGATTACCTAGTGGTATCTGCATTTGTGTGTCGAGCTCGGGTATATAAACCCATGAGCCAGCTCTTGAGGTTCTTTTTGATCCGTCCGTATATAGCTGTGGATGTCATAAATTTGTGACAGATCACTTATTGATTCTAGTTCGATTTTAAACCGTTTGTAGAAAATATAATTTCTGACCACAAGGTCTGTACTCACTCTCATAGCTGGTTGTATGCGGTATGCCTCGTTGGAGGTCTCCGTTTACCTGTGCTTTATTTCTCACGAAAATATCTAACGGAGACAGGTTTAAAAGTACTTCCACTGCCTTGGTGGGAGTGGTTTTCATTGCTCTAGTCATAGCTGTGCATGCTAAATTTTGGAGGCGGGACATTTTGGCATGAGCTGTTGTTTTTCCTGATCGTGGCCACCAAACTAGTGCTTCATATGCAAACTTAGGCCTGATGACAGCTGTGTATATTCAGAATGTGATTTTAGGTGAGTTCCCATATCGACCCTATCGCTCTCCTACACTGGTAAAAGGCTGGGACAGCTTTCTCATACTTAAGATCTAGGTGGCGCTGCCAGTCAATCTCCTTTTCTAAGATGATTCATAGATATTTTATTTCTTTTGATAGCTTGAGTTGTACCCCGAACAAAGAGGATTGTTTATTTTGTTGGTATTGACCGAAAGTGAGTTTTCGTTGCATCATCTCTCTACTATTTTGAAAGATCTGTTCATTAACTCTGACAGAACCCCTTCGAACTTGCCCACAACAATGATTGTTATGTCATCAGCGTATCCCAAAGAGTCCTGCTTTGTTCAGATTTTCTTTGAGGTTGTTTACGATCACATTCCAGAGCATCGGGGAGAGTACCCCTCCTTGGGGACATCCTCTCGTTACGAGGGCTGTGACCTATAGTAAGGTTATGTTACCTATAGGAAAGTTTACTGCTCTAAGTTTCAGCATATTGGCGATGCAGCTTCTTATGGTGGGTGGACTTTATGGTTTGTTAGTGCCGTATTTACGCTGTAAAAAGTAGCCGTATCAAAAGCTTCTTCAATATCGAGAAACGCTCCGAGAACGCATTCTTTTCGGTGCAAGGCTTCTTCAATTGTTTGAACTACGCAATGAAGTGCTGTTTCTGTAGAGTTTCCAGCCTGATATGCGTGTTGGTTTGAATGGATATCATGGTATATCTCCTCTAATAATGACGTTAAAAAAATGAGGTTAGGCTGATTGGTCTGTATGATTTTGGTTCAGAGTAGTCCTTTTTTCCTGGTTTGGTATAAAGGTAACTCTTACATTTCGCCAAGTTTTTGGTATGTATTTGTGGGCCGGGCAAGCTTTATATAGCATTTCTATATGATCACCCAGAGCCCGGGTTCCCATTGAAGCTGAACTGGAAAAATTCCGTCCGGGGAAT
Organism: Pissodes strobi; assembly: GCA_016904865.1. NCBI lineage: Eukaryota > Metazoa > Arthropoda > Insecta > Coleoptera > Curculionidae > Pissodes > Pissodes strobi. The sequence goes on from MU182331.1 coordinate 17,605, forward strand.
TAAAGGGGTTGAATGATTTGATAGCCCACTGTAGCTTTTCTTTAGGGATGACCTTGTTCGATAAGTTCCATGCGTCTCCGGTTGAAATCTATTGGTTGTTCTCTGATCATGTCACTTCCTGGATGTTACAGTCAGAAAAATAATTTTCCAGCAAACGTTTGGCAGTCTCTTCTTGAGAGGAAGTATAACTTCCATCCCCTTTCCTGAGACTTCCAGGTTGTTGGCTGGGATCTTTAGAGAGCACCTTACCCATTCTAGCTGTTTCTTTTGTGGAGTCTATTTCGATGCAGAAATTTCTCCATGCGCCTTTTCTTTTTCTCCTGATATGTTTTTTATGTTTTCTGGTGTTGATTATATGGTTCCCAGTTTCCTGTTCTTTTTGCTTTGTTGAAAGCATCTCTAGCCATTTTTCTAACGTGTTCTAGTTGTTTGTTCCACCATGGAGCTTTGCTTTTGCTGGGCCATTTGAATGTTAGATCATTGAACACCTGTTTTGATGAACTGGTTAATTACATATATGAGAATTCATTTGATATTCTTTGCATAACTGAAACATGGCTTAATTCTGACCATGATAGTATATACTTCAATATCCCAGGGTATGCTTTTCTAAGGAAGGACAGGGCTGGAAGAGGTGGGGGTGTGGCAATGTATATAAAAAAATATTTGTCTTTTTTCGATTTTGATATCTGTACTGCTTACACGGAATTTGAAATTTAAGGTGTCTCCTTTAAATTAAAAAATGAAAGTTTCTTATTATTTAATATTTATCGCCCTCCATCCAGCAACGCAGCTGTGTTTATGGATAACCTTAAAGATATTTTTTCTTCGTCAATTTTAAATTTTGACCACATAATGGTTACCGGAGACCATAATATTGACTATCTAGGCCAGGGTACCAACCCTGCAAGACTAAAGAATATATTGGAATCATTTAATTTGTCACAGCGTATTAACGAACCAACAAGGATAAATCTAAATTCAAATAATGCAAGCCTTACCGACATGATTATTGCCTGTAAAAGTATAATATCGATTAAAAGCGGCTCTTTGCCAATTTCGGAATCTCTCTCAGATCATAACTTAGTATATAAAATTTTTCAAATTCAAAAGACAAAACACCCTGAAAAGCATATTACTTTCCGGAATTATAATAATTTTAATGATGCTTTATTTTACTTAGAAGGTTCTTTAATAAGGTGGGAGGAAGTATATCAAAGTAAATGCATAAACGAAAAAATAGAAAATTTTAATAAAAATATCCTAAATCATATGAATAAGCATGCTCCGAAAAAAAGTAAAAAAAATCAAAGATAGGCCATACCTACCATGGAAAACAAATAACATTAAACACTTAATTAAATTAAGAGATAAAGCGTATAGAAGGTATCTTCAATCCAAAACTGATGATCACCATCAGTACTATAAACAGTTAAGAAATTACACTAAACACGCCATAGCCCGCGAAAAAAATTACCTATTTTAATCAACTTTCAACAAAAAAAGGGAGGGATTGTTGGCAAAACACAAATAAATTAAATATAACAAGCAATAAAAGTTATGTAGAACTGCTGGACCATTTAGGCAATGCGTCAAATATCCATGACTTCTTTCAGAGTACTCCTAATATACCGGACTCAACCTCTGTTGAACTGCCAGCCACTTCTAAAATAATTGCAAAGCACATTTACAATCAGCTTTTAGTATTTTCGAATAACAACACAATTATTCTGGAATATAAATCAGGTTTTCGGGAAGACTTTAGCACAAGCATTTGTTTGGTTTCTATTTTGAATGACGTTCGCTTGAGTGAGGAGGAAAAAGAACTGTACCTGCTTGGCCCTGCTTGACTTTAGCAAAGCTTTTGATACCCTCAATCACGATATGTTATTGGCTAAATTACATTACTGTGGCTTATCACAGAATGCTGTATTACTCCTGCGAAATTTTTTGAGTGGTCGTGAAAGTCGAGTTACGGTTGAAAAACAATACAACTCGGATTCTTCGAGATATAAACCGATTAAATTTGGGATGCCACAGGGCATCGCCATCGCCTTTGTTATTTTCAATATATGTGTTAAACATGTGTATAGACTTACGCTTCAACAATACGCAGATGACTCGCAATTGTACATCCCCATTAATGGCCAAAATATCGAAAATATTACGGCTGCTCAAGAAAGTTTGATCGCCGACTTAAAAACGATTGACATTTATGCAAAAAATCACAACCTAAAATTAAATGTCACGAAATCTAAAATCCTTGTTTTGGGCACAGCTGGTAAACGGAATATCAAAGACAGTGTTCAAGTTCAGCTGGGTAATGATAGAATACCTATTGTGAATGAGGCTAAAAATTTGGGATTAATATTTGATAGGAGACTTACCTTTGAAACATACATAAAATTGAAAATAAAAGCTGCCTATCTTCGTTTAAGAAATTTGTATAAGCTAAAACAATACCTTTCAGCTAAACAAAAATACTACCTGTGCGATACTCTGGTGTTGTCGCTGTTTGATTATGGTGATGTTGTGTACGGAGACTCATTATCGTTGGCAACACAAAGACTGATACAAAAAGTTCAAAACAGTTGCATGAGATTTTCATATAATATTTCCTATCGACATCACATAACGCCATATTTAAACAATGCAAGTATTCTAAATATTAAACACCGTAGAAAACTGCATATGTATAACTTGATTTATAAGATTCCTAAAAAGAACACACCTAGATATTTAAGTAGTATTTTCTTGCCTATTAATCATCCACATAACACTAGATATAATGAAAATTTTGCTATACCCCTACATATAACTGCCTCTTTCCAGCGATCATTTTCTTTCGTGGCTGTACAAATGTGGAATGATTTATCACTTGAAGCAAGAAATCTTTCCCAAATAAAATTTTTAAAATTTATTAAAGCCAAACTGCTTCAACAACAACAGCTGTGATAGATATATCTTTATTATTGTTATTTAATTTAAAATGCTTTTTCTTCCTGGACACGTGACTTTGGTCGAAATGCCCGCGGTCCATTTGCTCTCTAGTTGGTTGGGTTTGTTTTATTTCTCTTTCTATGCGTTTCCTTCGCCGCCCCTCTGTTGCAATTGCCATTTTCGCGTTTTTAGCTTGGTTTTTTTACGTTTTTAGGATGTTAAGAGTATATAGGTACTACTGTTATTTTGTAATCGCCAATGTTTAATGTAACGATTATCTACATGACAATATTTTTTAGGTTACTGGGCAGTCTCACATGATGAGTTCCTACTGGACTCACATGAAATCGGTTTCGTAATCGGGAGACTGTCCATTTTGTCAGAATACCTGTTAGCTGTAACTACATAAGTGTATATTGTAATCATTCATGACAAATAAATGTGATTTGATTTGATTTTGTTCCTGCCTTGTGCAATGATCAGGCGGCAGGAGCTTCTTTGTCTTTTGGACGTTCCGAAGGGCCATAGGTACTTAAACAGCATTACTGACAAGGTATTATATAGTATTGTTTTTTTTTGTTTTTATTTTACTAAATGATGTGTCGCTATGTAATTATCAATAAATGAAGGGATGAATATATTTTCCCTTTTTTCGGATTAGCTATAAGGCATTAATTTAATAAGATTGAAATGTGAGTTATTATTGTCATATGCTGCTACTGCTCGTCTTCAGCTATTCGGTACTACCAATTTTAATCCATTTTTTTATCTTACAAATTCGGTTATTCTTCACGAGTGCTCTTTATGAATCAATTCTTCTTCTTTGTATTTTGGACGATCTGAAAGGACATCGTGTAGGTACTTAAACAGCTTTATTGAGGAGGTATTTAGTATTGTTTCTTTTTGTTTTTATTCTACTAAATGATGTGTCGCTATGTGATTATGAATAAATGAATTAATAATAATAATTTAATGAGAAAGAAATGTTTACATTTATGGTTTATCTATCTGTAGATCCATATATTTCGTGATTTCTTATCCTTTATAATACAATATGATGTTTTTGCTGCTCAGTAATTAAATGTTTTATGTTAGATATTCAAGTATCATATAATATAATGCTAATACTAATAAAATAATCAAATAAAAACGGTATCATAATATGATATTTCAAATGAAAATGTATTCTAACATATTCATTCCAATTATTAGAGCGAATCACGAAGCTTCTCTGGCGCTATTAGGTTTCCAATAATTGGCAATTAAAGTCTAGTTCCATCATTAAACTGCCAACGCGAGTGGTTCAACAAAGCTGGATTGTTTCAAGTACAGCTTACTGCGATAACTGGATTTAATTAATCTATAATGATTGAGATCTAATTGACCATTAATAATATATTATATCATTCCGAACTTTACACTAAAATATTTTTATAAAAAATCCGTCTTGTCCAGACAAGTTCTCTTGTATATTAGTCGCTAAGGAGTTAATATTTACAATCACGTATGAATGTCGCATTTATTGTTGATGGTGACAAAGCAGTATGTTATTCTCATTTTAAAACACTGCGCGCTTAAATTACAACTCACAGTGTTTTGTTTTAATTTGATATTTTACGTATTTTTGCCATTTTAAATAAAAAAATGGAGTTGCAGGATGGGTCTGAAAACAGTATTTACGATCCGCAGTGCAACTTTAATGATAATTCCGTAATTAGTGACGTGACACTGGAACAGATGCCGACAAAAACATGTTGTTGGTGACTAAAGGATTGATCATTTTGTCAATCAACTGCCTGATACGAACATTAAACCATCACAATTCCACCAACCACATATTTGTAAACAGAAAGCGCTTTAATATCATTAAATAAAATATAAATGTGTTACTTTGGTTTTTGTTAACGGTAACAGCCCTTGGTTGCCTTTGCTAAAAACTGAAGCTGATAGGGAAACCATAAACATTAGTTATTTTCTTACACGAAATTACTGAATTCTTTCAAAGAACATAACGCTTATAAATATACAACACTTCAAAAGCAATAAAAATATTGGCCTATTATTATCTTGCAATGAAACACCTTGTATATCATGCAAATTTGCATGATATACAAGGTGTTTCATTGCTATGTTTCGTACATGCACACAGCTTTTACACTTCCTATTATTATCTTTACACTAACTTAACAAACCAGTGTAACCTGTCTTACGTCGGGTGCTAACTCTGCAACATTCTCTGTTAATGACTACAGGCGACCCATCTACCAGGTTTACTCAGCTGATTCAATTTTTTTTAAAGGCGTGAGTCTATGTCTTAGCAGTTGTTAGGTGAGGACGCTACTATTTTTTTTTACCAGAAATGTATCAATGATTATTGATCCTTGAAAGTAGGGTAATAAAATTTAGAAAAATACCCTGTATGAGAACGTTGCAAAAAATTACCATATGCAAATTAGTTATTACTTTGACTTCAATTTATCAAAATAAATATCAAGATTCCAAATAATTTATTTATTAAAACATGAAAATTATGCAAACCCTTTCAGGACAATTACTTTTATCTCAAATTAATTTGAAGTTATTGTAACGCCCATAAACTATAACTATATTATCAGACTATTAAGTCAAATCAAAATAAGAGACTACTTTCTAATTTAAGTCTTACAACATTAATATTGCCCAATTTCAATTTTGGAATAATTCCAACTAAACGTTTCTTAAAGGCCTGACTACTCGCAGTCGATCATGAAACACTATAACTAAGAAGTATTTTACTAAACTAGCTTTATGCTAAATCAATGAAATAAACGGTGAAGTAAATATGTATAGGTATAGCCGGTGAATGTCTGCAGGTATAAATGAAGTGTTTATTAACCAAGCCTAACCCAAATTAACCCCGTGGCAGCGACTTGGCCAGTAGACCAATAAACAATCACTCAATTATATTAAATCAATAAGATAACCTGTGAAGTAAATATGTACATATATAGCCGTTAAATATCTACAGGTAAACGAATTGAGCTCTCAAGTCGATTTCGATATCAAGGCAAGGAATTAAATTTGCAAATGTCAGTTATGGTAAACAAATAACTGCCATAAGCTTTATTACCAATTGCAAAAAAATAAATCAATCCACTATCCTGACTCTAGCAAAATGAATTATCTACTTGAGATAATATCAGATATATTAAAGATAAAACTAAGTATATCCACAGCAATTATGAAAAGAGGCAGAAATATATATAATGCATGGAATCGGACAACCTACAGGTTTTTAAAGGTAAGTTCGATAAGCAAAATAGCCAGATCAATAAATGAAACGAGAATATAAACGATAGATATCAAACGACCTACAGTCGTCTAACTATAAATAAATTAATCAAAATTATATATAACGATAAGGTACATTATCTTCAAGTTTTTCCTTGATAATTTTAGAAAATAGCATTTACCAGGAACTGGTAGTGTTGCTTTGGAGTGGCGAAGCGCTTCTGCCGTTTTCCATCTGGTACTCCATTCTCGAATTGCTGAGTGGTAGTATTGGTTCTGAACCAATTGGTTTTTTACGAGACACTTTCTTGGCAAGAGTGTTTGCTCTTTCATTACCAACCTCTCCTTGTGTCCTTTTTTCCAGGCGATGGTTACTCTGTTTGCTGCAGATATTTGGTTTAGTGATTTTATGCACTCCTTCTGGTCTCCATTTTGTTTAGTATTTGTACAACTGTCTTGCTATCCGTGACGAACAGTTCATCCTTGTTTGTGATTTGCTTCTCCGTCACTTTTCCAGTACCCATCGTTAAGACACACAGTTCAGCTTGGGATATGGTGCTGTTATTACCTAATGGTATCTGCATTTGTATGTCGAGCTCCTTAGGTTCATTTTGATCCATCCGTGAAGATATGGATATCATCAAGTTTGTGACAGATCATTTATTGAGTCTACCGTTTGTCGAAAATATAACTTCTGACCACAAGTTATGTGCTCATTCTCATAGCTGGTTGTATGTGAAATGCCTCGTTTAGAGCTCTTGCATGTCGAGGTCCCCAGCTTTTTTCCCTCCACGTACCCGAGTTCAAGCGTACTGCGGTTACCTGTACTTCATTTCTCACGAAAATATCTAACGGAGACAGATTTAAAAGTACTGGTTTTCATTGCTCCAGTGATAGCTGTTGTTTTTCTTCATAGTGCGCCATATGCAAACATAAGTCTGATGACAGCTATGTATATCTAGTATGTGATCCTAAGTGACAGTCCTCATGCCAACCCTATCGCTCTCCTATAGTCGTAAAAGGCTCGAAGAGCTTTCTCATACTTAAGATCTGGGTGGCGCTACCAATTAAGCTCCTTGTCTAAAATGATTCCTAGATATTTTACTTCTTTTGATAGCTTGAGTTGTGCCCCGAAGAAAGAGGGTCGATTGAATTTCAATTTCCTCCTTCTTGTAACTAGCACAAGTTCTATTTTGTTGGAATGGATCGAAAGTGGGTTTTCGTTGCACCATCTCTACTATTTTGAACTCCCTGTTCATTAACTCTGGCAAAACCCCTTCGAACTTGCCCACAACAATGATTGTTATGTCATCAGCGAATCCGATCAAAAAGAGTCCTGCTTTGTTCAGGTTTTCTATAAGGTTGTTTACAATCACCTTTGAGAGAAAAGGGGAGAGTACCCCTCCTTGGCGACATCATCTCGTTACGAGTGCTGTGACAGGTTTGTTAGGTTTACTGCTCTAAGTTTCAGCAAATTGGCTATCCAGGTTTGTTAGTGCCTTATTTACGCTATGTAACTTTATCAAAAGCTTCTTCAATGTCGAGAAACGCTCCGAGAGTGCATTTTTCTCAGTGCAAAGCTTCTTCAATTGTTTGAACTACGCAGTGAAGTGCTGTTTCTGTAGGTTTTCCAACCTGATATGCGTGTTGGTTTGGATGGATATCATGGTATGGTAGGATATCTCCGCTAATGTATCTATCACACAGCCTTTCTAGCGTTTTCATAAAAAATGAGGTTAGGGTGATCCATATGTATGATTTTAATTCAGATTAGTGCTTTTTTCCTGGTTTGGGTTTAAAGGTAATTCTTACATTTCTCCAAGATTTGAGTACGTATTTGTGGGCCAGGCAAACTTAAATAGCATTTCTAAATGATCACGCAGAGCCCCGATTCCCCCGTTGAAGCAGAGCTGGAACAATTCCGTCCAGTTCCGGAGACTTAGAGAGCTTGAATAATTTGATAGCCCACCGTAGCTTTTTTTTTAGTGATAACTTTGTTCGATAATTTCCAATCGTCTCCGGTTGGGATTTATTGGTTGTTCTCTGGTCATGTCACTTCTTGGACCTTACAGTCAAGAAAATGTGGTTCCAGCAAAAGTTTTGCAGTCTCTTCTTAAGAGGAAGTATAACTTCCATCTCCTTTCCTGACACTTCCAGGTTGCTGGCTGGAATCTATTTTACCTGCCTCTTTTGTGGAAGCTATTTCTGCGCAAAAATTTGTCCATGCGTCCCTTCTTTTTCTGCTGACATGTTTTTTAAAAGTTTTCTGGTATTGTTTATATAGTTCCCAATTTTCTGTTCTTTTTGCTTTGTTAAAAGCATCTCTAGCCATGTTTCTAACGTGTTCTAGTTGTTTGTTCCACCACGGAGGTCCGCTTTTGTTCCTGCCTTGTGCAATGATCAGGCGGCCGCGGCAGGAGGTTTCGTAAGCTGTAGTGCGACATTTCGCATCTTTGTTCGATTTTTTCTATGTTTTCTGAAGGTTCATTTCAGCTCAAGAGAACAAAAATCTGAAGAAAAAACAAAGAATTCAGATTTCACACAGCGTGCTGCAAAAAGTTTCGAAACATAAAATTGAAGGTGAAATATTTAACATGTTGCAACCGACGATTTTGTTGTAGGGATTTCTAAAGATAAATAAGCTTACCAAATTTGAAATATTTATCTCATACGGAAGAAAAACGCAAAATACGGGAACAAATTGAAGCTTCGCTACCATATATATCGAAATTGATACGTTTCTGACCATGTATATATTGGCATTTTTGTCTTATTTTGTCGAATAATATCATTCCCTAAAACAACTACATGACAATAATTAACATCCTGTATGAACATGCAAAAATAAAGTTCTATGAAAAGTACTGTATAACAATGGGTTTGCGTTACCTCGTTCGTACGTAGTACTTAAGATTTCAAAAACTTCTTGCATCTCATAAATGAACAAAATTTTAATTCTAATATCGATTTTTAAACCAGATAAGAAATGGGAATATTTTAAGAAGTTTATCAAATTATCAGAATTTAATTCAACACCTCTTAAAAGCATCTGAAAGTATAAACATTCAAACGCAAATATTGTTTTGTGGCGCCTGGAAAACCCTTGCTATTAATGGGATAATAATGTTTCAATAAATTCTCCACAGTTTTATTTTTCATTTTAAGTGCTATTGCCTACTGGTGTGTATTTCATAAAACTATACTAATTATTTTATGTGCATTTGTGCTGTTATAAATACCGAAGTTAAGATAGTATGTTGATTTATGTAATTCCTATATACACATTTTATCTATTAGGTTGGCGCACAAACCTAGAAAAACAAGTGCGCCCATTATTTCATTTATAAAACACTTTGAAACGCGATCTGTTATTCTTTGTAATGTTATTGAAAATGACTAATCCGTGGAAAAGGGAAAAGTATATCCCGGCTCTAAACGGCCGCCATGTTCAGCGTTTCCCGTTTGTAATCTTTTGTCGCCAGAAAAATAAACTTTATAATAAAATATAATTTTGTGATTTTGGTTTGTTTGTTAAAACAAATTTAGGCCCAAAAATTATTATTTTTAAGGGTTGATGGATCATAAAAGGGCACTTCACACACTTTTAGAATTAATTATTTTAAAAAATCATAAATTATTGATGGATGAGAAAAGTAGGTAACAATAAAATAGTTGTTTAATATAATATTTATTTTAATTGCGAAGGTGTACAGTAATTATTATTGACGCGAGCTTGAAGGTAGACAATGTTGAGTTAAAAGAAAAACTGTAATTTCGGGCTTTTATTATTGTCTAAATTTATTTGACGAGGGACGTTTAAAACCGGATCAAATCACCGACCGATATCAATATTTCATAACGGTCGGTGATCTACTACGGATAAAAGAGTCAAATAAATTGATAATGATACAATAAAGGTCACAAACTGCTTTTAAAGTGAAATAATCGACTAATGCAAACATCTACAACTACATATTTTACTGACTATAAGTGATCAACAAAATCTTAACGCGCGTTGCCACGGGTAGTGCAAAACAAAATCCGTTTGCAGATTTTGAGTGCACAGGATTTAATCTTTTTTTCTAGATATACCAGTTTATTTAGGAGATTTTTTCAGTGATAGTAGCATTTATAATGAAATGAATAGTATATTATTTTATATGGAGGAAAAGTGATACTTTTCATGGCGCGCTCGTGTTTAACAGCCGAACGGAGTGAGGCTGGTAATAGAGAGCAAGCCATGAAAAGTAACTTTTCCTCCAAATAAAATATGCTGTTTTTTCTTCAGATGTCGACAAATTAATGCAAAAACGTCTTTTTTCTTCAAACGTCAGTAAATCCGTCATTACTCGACTATGTAGGCGGCCGTAAAGTTTCGTTTTTCCTCCGCCGGAGCTTTACTTTTCACTTTTCCGCCGGCGGAGGTAAAAGTGTTGTCATAGCAACATAGATACAATACAAACAGACAACAAAATAAGCGTCAACAACTCAAGATTTATTAAACTACAATTTGTATTTATCACTCAATTTGTGACTGCATTTCTAAAAATCACTAATTTAGGAACAAATTGGTTATTATTTAATCGAACTTACTCAATAACTGCTTATCAATACGGAATTAAAACGCAATCGGAGACGAATCTTAAAATAATTATTGTTGACAGTGTCCACTGACAGCTTTATGTTACATTATATTCACCGACACCGGTCTAAGCAAGGCCACCTACGACCGTGGTCTAAGCCGCCTTGCGAACCCATTTATCTTTAATAATAATTAGATATTATTACTATTAAAAAGAGATGTTTTTGCATTAATTTGTCGACATTTGAAGAAAAAACAGCATATTTTATTTGGAGGAAAAGTTACTTTTCATGGCTTGCTCTCTATTACCAGCCTCACTCCGTTCGGCTGTTAAACACGAGCGCGCCATGAAAAGTATCACTTTTCCTCCATATAAAATAATATACTATTTTTAATAGTAATAATAATTATTATTAAAGATGTGGGTTCGCAAGGCAGCTTAGACCGGTGTCGGTGAATAGGCACAGGTTGTTGCTGTAGTAATGTAACATAAAGCTGTCAGTGGACACTGTCAACAATAATTATTTTAAGATTCGTCTCCGATTGCGTTTTAATTCCGTATTGATAAGCAGTTATTGAGTAAGTTCGATTAAATAATAACCAATTTGTTCCTAAATTAGTGATTTTTAGAAATGTAGTGCACAAATTGAGTGATAAATACAAATTTTAGTTTAATAAGTATCTATGTTGCTATGACAACACTTTTACCTCCGCCGGCGGAAAAGTGAAAAGTAAAGCTCCGGCGGAGGAAAAACGAAACTTCACGGCCGCCTACACAGTCGAGTAATGACGGATTTACTGACGTTTGAAGAAAAATATATTTTTAATAGGTATTTAATAGAAGAAAATAGTTATTAAGCTACTTTTTGAATATGTCATTAACCAGATATTTGTCATATGTATTTATATGTTTTTAAATAAAATGTGTATGCTTCAGGTCCTTTTTATTTGTCTCAAAAATAATGATAAGCAATTTATTTTTAGGCTAGCAGTGGTATGATTTAATTTTTCGTTTAACCATTGAGAGCAGAAAAACCCTATGTGTCACAAAAACGTTTAAATCGGGATAAAATTGCGTATTTTTGGTATCTCATAAATTTCGTGGTCAAATCTGAAATTATTCAGGAAATAAGTTTTCGGAAATTTTATTTCATTATAAGCTGCTGAATAGTATATTATGCAATGACCATTCATTGCAAATGTAAGTTGATTATACTTTTTTCTACGACTGCCCTGAAAATAGACAAAAACGCACTAACAACTGCTCTTGAAAACTGGACATTTCAAACATCGTGTGAAAAGCATACTTTGCACACGGCGTGTGCAAAGTATACTTTTCACACGCTTATTCGGGTATTTAGATTAAAGGGCTTCGTCTCCGTTTTAGAGCTTCGCTCTCAAAGGTCCCATTACTAGATCTCTAAAAAAGGGGGCCCAATTATAGGGCTTCACCCTCCGGGAGCCCCTTTTTGCAAAACCGTAGAAAATGGAACTCTCATACCAGGGGCCCCCTTTTAAGACTTGGGGCCCCATTTTAGGGCTTCGCCCCCGGGTCCCATTTTAGGGCTTCGCCCTCGGAGCCTCTTTTTCAAAATATTTGGAAAATAGGGACTTCACACCGGTGGCCCCATTTTAGGACTGTGCCCCTAGTTATAGTTTAGCGAGAATATCTTACTCACATAGCTTCTTTCATTAGGAATAAAATTTTCTGATAAATCAACAATAAAAATGTTTCCCATATAACATGTAATTTTCTACCACACTCCCAGTGGGGCACCCTGTATGTAGCAGTCGTAGAAAAAGTATAGTGTGCTACACGTGCTGAAAAGACTTTTCACACTCATGAGACTTTATGACGCTCGCTTACGGCTCGTGTCATCAAACTGTCTCATTCGTGTGAAAAGTCTTATTTTCAGCACTTGTTGCACAATATACTATTTCTATTTTGGTACCATAAAGAAGTCTTTTCGATACGCAAAGTAATGTCGAAAAGAAGCTCTTTTCGACACTATTTTTGATGACTGGTTGCTATGATATTAACAAAATTGTTCAATGTCAAAGCTCACTAGCAAAAATTTCGACACCGTTTTGAATGGGATTCCTAATAATACAGACGTCAAAAGTGACAAGATGGCCGTCCAACTTTTGATCGCGACTTGAATAAATTAATGTTTTTCATTAAAAATCATGCAAAATAGCACTCTTCGCCCAGTTTTGTTCAAATGGACGTTTTAAAGCCTGAATTTGTGCGACGCGACGCGACGTGTAGCTTTTTTGTATTTTGTGAGTGATTTCCTATAAATATTTTTTATAAACTTTATATCAAAGTAACGATGGTCTTGCGGTGTGAGGTATGCAAAATATCCAGCTATTATCATCCGAACCTGAGTTTCCACAAGTAAGTAAAAGTAAATGAAACACAGTAGTACAGTGGGCACCATTTTGTGATGTGATTAATTAATATTTTATAATACTTACCTATGTATGTGATATTAATGGATAATCTGATATGTTTGCAGTCATTTACCAACCTCTATTAAATCATTTTTGAAGTGATTACTTCTTTGGTTTCATGACAGTGGTTTTTCAAGGACACGAAAAAATTTCGTGACACAGCAAAATAACTATTTTGTGTTAACTAACCTTCAGAACCCATATCTAACCCAAACTAACTCAATCTAACCCACACACTATAAATAAAACATAAATATATTTTAAATAATGCACCGGAATAAATACCATCATTTAAAATTAAACGTATTTACTTTATTAAAATTATTATTATGAAGGACTCACATTTTCAAAGTCTACGCCTATGAACTGTCCCTGCTTTCGCTCAGGCGGACGCGGGCAACACTACATTTAGTAGTGGGGACCAAATACAAATGTCTTTGGTAGGGACAAAGTTTGCTCACGGCGAGGATTCGGTCGGGGTAAAAGTTTATACACGATACATAAAAATATAAGGAGGCGGGACAATCGTTTTGTTGAAATTTGATGCAAGATTTCGGATTTTTATGAATGAGTTGCCGGGTCTCTTTAGGTTAAATGTTTTTGGTTTCAAACGCGACTGGCAAAATCTCCCCTTAAATAATTTTTAGCAGTTGGTTTCAAATGCGATTGGCAAAATCTCTACCTATCCTGTAAGGTATAAAACTGTTATTTTATTCGAGGAGCATGCTATATTATGATTATGATATGCTCGATAATGCACAAAATCTGCTCTGCATCGCGTCGGCTTTGCCTTTAATACCTTTTACCTTTGACCCCTTGATGCGCCGCATCGCGCCTGCAATTGTCGGTTGTCGGCATCTTTAAGATAAGGACTAGCAGATGGGTCAAAACAGACAGAGAAAATCTAATAAAAATCAAACGTGTCGAATCCGTTCAGCTTAGCAGCAAGTCAAAACAAAGAAAACGGGCAATATTGCCCTCGACTTCAAAAAATCAAGGCAAATAAAAAGCTTATATTTTTGATGTGTAATTTTGATTTGATAATCTTGATTACGCGGCGGTTTGAGGATAAATCTCGGAAAAATTTTCGATAAGTGGTTGCCTATGTTCAGGCGCCACACGGCCTAAGGTGGCATTAGATTTTCATGTTGATAATGTCGATAGGATATGTTTAGACATGAGTGTCTCGAGTACTAGCAGACTCGCTCACTTTTTTTTTTAATATAAGTATAATACCGTAAAACGGGGTTACTTTGCATTACTTTGTTAACTTTAATTTTTTAAACAAACTCAAAAAATCTAAAAATTTTTGTTTTTTTTTCAATTATTAATGACCATAAAATAGGTTATAAAATAATACTGATCACATTTTGGAGTTGATTAATTACCCTGTAAAAGTAAAAAACTGTTTTTAATGATGCTGCAAAGTATACCCTTATGCGGTCAGTCTTTGCACCATTTGGTATTTATATAGTTTTTTTCTATTAATTTGCTGCTGTGGCAATGAAAGACGCGTAAACCCTAACTTTGCACCAAGGTAAATAAATAGTACAAATAGGTAGGTACCTACATTTTTTAATTTGAGTTAAAACATTTTAAAGGCATTTTTAGTGTTTTTAGGTTTAATTGTCTGCTAAAAATTCAACAGTAAGTGTATTAACATAAGATTAGTTGTAACATTAAACAGAATAAAAACTTTAAAATCCTTTGCACCATAACTTATCACATTCTGGGACCGAATATAGACCACGCTTCGACATTTTTTGGACGGATTTATAGCACCAGCATTTTATCCCTATATTTCTAATATTTAATGGCTTTATCTAAAGATGTAATAACTCCAGGATATACGTGATCTTCATAAATCAATAGAACATGCTCACCAATAACTCTAGTAATATTTTTGAATACATTTTGTTTAATCCTTGCAATATTTCATAACTCTAAGGCACCTGAGGCTAGTTTTCGATTAAATTCAATCTCCTCTTCAATTTCTTGTACCTCATTGATTTCTTCATCCGACGAATTTTCAAATTGTGGTTGATGCTCATCAGATTGTCCATACTCATCTGGAAGATCGTTTAAAGTATTTTCTTCAGGTCCTTCAGCATTTGTTGAAGTAGAGCATGTGGGTTGATTTAAATCAGTAAAATAGGTTTCAGAATGAGCAATGCTTTTTCCAGGGTGAACAGTTAACTTTCTTTTCTTTCTACGACCTGGTAACTGGGTAGATTCCTGTCTCTTATTCTCCAAATATTGAATAAATGAGTTCTCAATGTTAGGCGATTATGGGATGTTGATATCAGCATTAACCACTTCACTGGTGTATACATTATTCTGGCGACAAGAAATTAGCCGTTCCAACAGTGGAGTTACATCGCAAGGCAGAATGCCACATTTTTTGAACTCAGACTTAAGAACTTCACAAGACTTTTCTCCTATTTTCACCAATAAAGACTGTAATAAAGCTGGGAAATGCTGCTGTTCCAGAACATTTGATCTGCTTCCTAATTGAATTTCCCAGTACCGTGATAAAATTTTCCGCCACGCTCTCTTGGTGCAAATAGTGCGACGTCCAAGGGCTGAGTGACGTGGGTACTGTTGAGTGGTAGACGAAAAGAATGTAATTTTTTCTAGAGGAATCTAATACTTCAACGTTTAAGTACGAGGATAACTTGTTCCCTATGCCTTCAATTTTATTTAGCGTTGGCAGCATGATATCAAGCCTTGCTGTAAGATCCTTATGACGACGTAGAAAGGATTTAACCCAATCTCTTCCAGGATTTTTTTTCTGAAAGCGGGCTACTTTACGACCTTGACGGTTTAAATAGGTCTTAATTATGTGTAGCAATTCCAACTCCGTAACAGGAAATCCAAAATCGCTAAGATGTTGAATACAATTTACAAAGCATCTCTTCTTCGTTTGAAAATATGGGTGGAAATCCAGGTTTCTTATTGTGCTGTCCTTTACGTTTATAACAAAGAGTTCTTCGAGGTATTTTGTATGTTTCAGCTGCGATTCTGGTACTCATCTCTGCGCTTACAGCAATTAGGTATGCTTGTAAATCTTCCGGTGTATAATCGGAATATCTTCTTGAGCCCAACTTTCTCTTATACTGTCGAGGCATATCTAAAAACAAAATAAAGTGCAAGATAAAAACATGATAAAACATCTTACTGAAAAATGTGGGGATAGTTTGCGCCATAAGACTGGTGCAATGTAACCCCATTTAGGGATACTTTCCACCATAAGACTGGTGCAAAGTAGCCCCAGTTTTGCTGAAGATATGCAAGAGTTAACAACATATTTTGTAATTTGGTTTTTTATTCAAATATCTTTATTTTAATAATATTAAGCATAAACGTATATACACGATAAATCATACACTCACCCGTATTCCTCAAATAGACACTTTTCCACATGAAAATTTTGCGGAGCTTTAAAAACCGTAAAATTTTAAGGTTAGAATTGGTGGGAAAACTGACAAATGACTAATGACATTAGACAATGTATAGTTGGTAACAATGATGTATGGGAGTGTCTATTAACTATTAGACGGGTTTTCCTGAGCAACAAATTACAAGAAAGTACACGATTTACCAAAACATATTTTTACAGCATTGGTGGAAATTTACCCTTACCAGTGCAAAGTAACCGCTCTTTACGGTATAATATTTTTGGCACCAACATTTTATAATGTATTATAAGTCCGGGGAGCAGAACTTAGGATCTAAAACTTTACACTATTTGATTTGACTTTTTTCTATAGGCAACTCTGGGAGAATTCACGAATAAAATATTCATCAGAAAAAAAATTTAAATATATTTTTATATTTATCTCGGTGGGGTTCCATTTTATCACAAAACATCTTATTTATGATTAAATGTAGAAAATTAAATGATGGCCCAAAAACATATATTGAAAAACAGTTTGTATTTTATTTTTGGTGGTTTTGAACGAATTTTTAAGTTTACAGATTTGCAATTATATGTGTTTTTTTTGTCGTAAAAAATGTATAACGGATTTTATAGAATGATGATTTTCAGGGTGTATTTTCAAAACGCGAAAGAACTGTAAATCGGCATAGGTATCTACCACTCAATAAATTCATATTTAATTTTACATCTAGTGCATGTATTCGGTATTCAATTATTCATGCAACTTCATTAATATGAAGACAACAAAAAACTTTTATTTTTTACTTTACTTTATTCTTCTTTACAGTTATTTTTATTTATAAATATAGTTTATATTATATATAAATGTTATTTAGGTTTTAAGTTTGGATTTGTGTTTTACTTTTGATTGTTTGTAGAATTAGTATGTTCTTCACAACAAAGTATATTTTTACAGTTATATAGATGTATAGGGGTTTCACTTGAGTCTAAAAGTCATTAACTCAATAGTTTAAATTAAATTAAAACAAAAGTTCAGCTTACTTTCTCCCTTAGGAGGCCGAAATGTTATTAATCAAATGCTTTGAAAAACAACGGTAGTGGGGAAAGATTCCCAGGGGGTCTACTGGCAGGGGATGCTTTTAAATTTATTTTATTTTTGATTAACTTTTGAGCTATTCGTCTTTTTGTATGTCAATGTACAAAATTTCAATTTTGACTTAAATCTTTCTAATAAGTCTACAAAGTCTCAGAAGGGCTTAGCAG
>MU182331.1:48326-63022 GCA_016904865.1 Pissodes strobi
TGCTTTTGCTGTATTTTCATATATTTTAACTTTTATTTTAATCTAAATTATGTGAACCATTTCTCATAATTTGACGCACAATGTCTGATATGTAATTGTGATCATTGTAGATTTTTGTTGTATTTGATCCATGGATATGTCCTTTGTCTACTGACAAGTAACACTGATGATGGCTACGGCCAAAAGCGCTCTGTTACGCTCTTCATGATCCTTTTGGATTAAAATTTGCATGATATACAAGGTGTTTCATTGCTATGTTTCGTACATGCACACAGCCTTTACCCTTCATTTAAAAACAGCTAAAGCCTGTAAAGTATACAGTTATTTTTCAGACAATAGTCTGCGGGTGATATTTTAATCAAAACAACTAACACCCTGTAAAATATACAGCTATTTTGCAGACAATAAGGAGTCAGTCCATGATAGCAATTTTAATTAAATAGGTCCACGACCATATTAGAAATATATACTGTTTTTTGTCCCAATTGGAATTGATTATTGCTGCATAAACAGGGGAAATATTATACATACAAATGTATCTGATTATCATTTGGCGGTGACAAGTTTGGAGTTGGCATAATAAACGATCACTTCTTAGTAAGTCAATAGCCAACTTTTAGTGGAGAAGTCGAATAGGTAGGTCCTCGACCCTAGGCTTAATCAATTAATAATTTATAATAAAAAAAATATTAAGAATATTTTGTATTGCGAAGCCCTCGCCCTAAACCTATCCTTTTTCTATGCCCTCGGCAAGAATTTGTCGATTGAGTGCTATTTGTATGCGAATTATAAGGCCCTCGGCCTATGCACTATCTAACTCAATCTAACCAACTCTTTGTGGGGAAGTCGAATAGTTAGGTCCTCGACCATAGGCTTAACCATTTAATAATTTATAATAAGAATGATAATAAAAATTTTTTGTATTGCGTATTTTTTGTATGCTTTAAAAACGTATCGATGGGTATGGTGATTCAGAAACTACAATGTAATCATATCGGAAGACGAGCGATGGAAAATAAAAGATCTTTCATGCTTTTTTTAATTCTGAAACATTGTATTGAACAGAAACATGTCTCACATTTCGGTGCATGCGCTAATCATAATGGAAAAGACGTTATAAAAATAATTCTCAAGAGTATTTCCAATACCCTCTTAAAAAAAATTATTGGGCTAAAAAGAAATTTAAAAAAACTCGATATCTTAACGAAGTAGGCCATATATCTATCTATACATGCATATAGTATATTTCCTAACTAGTGCGCAAAGTAAGACTTGTTCGCACGCTGTCTGCAGTTGACCGAACGACGCGAAGCGGAGTTCGGGCAGCAGTCGAGTGCGAACAAGACACTTTGCGCAAGAGTTAGGAACAGTATTTTTTCTACGAGCGAGAACATTGATAAAAATAAAAATGAGACAATCAATCTAAAAAATTGTATTCAAAACAAAATACTAAGCAACAACTAATAAAAACTAATTATTTAATTTAATTATTATTAACGATATTAAAAGTAAATGAACAATGTGAAGCATTATGCAAGGTTAATGCTGAAGATGCGGTTTCTTCAATGGAGGGTAATATTACTTGTTTTGTGTTATTTTTGTAGGTTCCGTCGGTGCCAGTTGGTGTTGGAATAATATTTTCTTGTAAACGATTTGCAGCAATATCTGGTGCATTTAGAATAGTGTTATGGTCGGCCTCGACGCTTGTAGAAGTAATGCTAGTAGTGGTAGTACTACAAGACATCTGCAAGATTTTGTTTGACAGCTGTGGATTTCCAATCTCCGAGACGTTTAATATTAGTAATTTGTTCTCCCATTATCGGCTAATATTGTCGCCGAACTGCGGCGGAAACTATGTCCTGTGTATAGCTTTGGGTTGGATAAGCCCAGAAAAGCCGCTATTTCAGATGGCATTTTGCCGAATGTGTTTATTCCGACACACTGACATGTACACTTGCCGTTTTTATAATACACAAAGAAACGCCGATGTGTAGTAATATGAGGCCGAGTATTTAATTTTTTACGATATAATTGCAGGTATGCTCCATTATTGGCTTCAGATGTAATCACAAAATCTCTGGCAGTATGATTTTTTGAGTCCCGAATTTTAACCAGAATTAAATTCTGTTTATCTTCTATACTGTCTAAAGTTATTTTGGTCAACTCTTCACGGCGACAAGCACCTGCTAAACCAATGATTGCATCAGCAACTTTTATCATAAGATAAATTTCGTTGGGAGCTTCTTCCAAAAATTTGAATATCTCTTCTTGAGTAAACACTTTAGATTTCTTAGGCCTGTACCCTACATTTTGTCTCTTTAAAAAGGCGGTCAGTTTAAAATATTTTCCAATGTCCAAATTCAACTTGATTTTGCACATAGTTTTCAGCACCGAATACTTGGACCATAGCGTTGGGGGCTTATATTTTTTTACTGTTCCGACAAATAGGCTAAGAATACTTCTTCTTTAAAGGACTTCACTTTATTGATATCACACCACTTGCTAAATTCTGCATATTGCTTTTCATGTTTTTGGGACGACTTTTGGGGTATCAGACTATTGCAGACACCTGCGGCTCTATCTAAAATATGTACCGGTACATATTTTAGACAAAATTAAACCTTGTCAGCACTAGTGCGCAAAATTGCGCCTTGTCAGCACTAGTGCGCAAAATTACGCCTTGTCCGCACTAGTGCTCAAAATTAAATTTTGCTCTTCCAAGTGCGTGTGCAAAGTTTCTATTTTGCGCACGCTCGTAGAAAAAATATTTTTTATAACTGAACATATTTAATTTGGGACTTATTTTTCTAAAAGTTTAATGTATTTTCAATGCTTGTATTCTATAATATATATAGTTTTTATGCCTAAACACTCATTTAAAGACTACGTTAAGCTCGATGTTAGATAAATGAAATGTGAAACTGCATAACATGCATTACCTACATCATCTACCAAACTATAAGAGAAGATGTGGAATAGTTCATTATATGTATTTATGTGTAATAACATTTTTTTTTTCAGTGGTATAAAAAAAAATATTATTATACATAACTACATACCCTGAAGTTTAACGCAGGTGTAGGGGAGTTGGGAGCCTGCATTTAATGCTACATCTAGTATTAAACCAAAACTCAAACATAACTTTTGAGATTTGTCAAGAAGTCTGTCATATAGCTCGTCTTCTTGAAAATAAGTTAATTATTGATAGTTTTCATAAAAAGATTAGTGTATGTATCCCCTTGACGTCACACAACAAGAACTAAGGCCAGCGAATATTAACTACGACAAGAAGGCCCACTTAATGGCCAGAAAGCGCTACAAAGGAATCGTCGTTGATTTTCTTCGTTGCATGGTAACGATTAGCGAACTCCACCGCACACAGGTTGAATTTAAATAAAAGGTGGCCATAAACTATATTTTCGTTTGCGGTATATTTAATCAAATTTATGACGAAATTATTTATAGCACTCTAATACTCTATTTGGCTTTGGAAGAACACAATTGATATCTTCTGAATTGTCTGCAGCGCCCTGTTAAACTTACGTTATGGTTTTTTTTATTATTATCACCAAATAAATATTTTGATAAAGTTTGTATTCAACTGGCTGTTTCAAAAATCTGTTAACGTTTTTAATTAGTTATTATTGATAACAATACTCAAGGTATGTAATAACTAATATTTAAAAGATTTTGATTTTGTGTTAATGATTTCACCATATTTCCGAATACTAATATTCTGATAAAAGACACCAAGAAGAAAATGTTGCTCGAATTTGCCCCATCTTTTAATATTTAATTAAATTTTGGCATTTTGGCCGATTTTAAAATTGGTGCCGCACAATATTTTTACTGTATATTTCATTCCTATTTTGTAATACAATACAACTAAAAAATAGCGATATTATCTTATATCGAATATTGACTCGACTATAGAATTTAGGCGTGAAAATTAATCTGACAAAAGGATGAGCCGTCAAAGGTCGCCTGCCAACATGATTGTTTTATTTGTATCATGGCCTGCCGATATTCTACTAGTGTTCGCGCGGGGAAGGAGACACACCGTCGACATGCCGCCGCGGAAAGTGATCCTTCTTATCATATAGTTTTGCCCAAATACATAATAAAAAGATAAAGACTGATGTATTATACTGCTAACGTGCTAACACTCCGTTGAGGATATGTGTTGCTGTTATACCTAATTGTGCAACAACTGAAGCCAGATTATCAAAAAATGGCGCGTCGATATGAGGATCCCTTATTGGCTAAATTTGTAACGTGCGCAGTTTTCCCTGCTGCTGTCTTGTTTGAGCATTTACGTTTCTCTGTTTTTTTTTGCTTCATATGTTGTACTGAAAGTATTTTCAAATGTCATTTAAATTACCCTTAACGCAACGCATTATTAAATTGGAATTTTAAAAGCTATATCTGTTGTAAAGTCATCGGTACGGGTGGGCAAGAAATTGAATAATCGATTAAACGCTTAATATTTTAGCAAATAACTGAATAATCGAAATAATCAATTATCGATTTTTTCTGAAATATTAATCGATAAGTCGATTAATCGGTAATTTCTTAAAACTGAATCGAATAATCGATTATTGTCGCCCACGCCTAATCCCATAATATTGTAGTAAGTGAAACTGAAGCTGAAATTTCGGTAGAATCATTATTGCTGATGCAAGACTGATGTTATTATAAAAAGAGGTAATAAATACTTTGGCTGAATCAGCAGATAAAAATTTATAATTTAGTTTTAATTTGTAAATATGGCTTTGATATTACCTTGGGATAGTCAGAATATAAGCAAGTGTTTTTGAACAACAGCTGCACTGATGCTTCTATATTTTTTACTAGTTTCGTCCCTATTAGATTAATTTTTAAAAATAGCGATAACTCTGAAATACATATATGGCAAAATTGCAGGCCCTCATCAACGCGTTTCTGTCGTCCGCTTCATTTTCCTCGTGAAACTCCTGAATTATCCGTTGCAAAAACAAAATTTGGATCATCGAATTAAAAATTTAAAACTCTTTTTTTTACAACGAAGGAGCCTTTAATTTTCAAAATCATTTTTTAAAACGATTTAAGAACATACAAATTATTTTTATACATGATAATTGATACTCCCTATATATAAATATAGATGATGAGCAAAAAATTCAACAATTATTTGTCTAAAACACGATATATTAAACGTGTAATACTTAATAACTTTTATGTCTTATTTCTGGTAAACCTTATTATGGCCAGCTTTCCTAGAAATTCGACCAGTGTGCGCCGGGTCCAAAGGTCACATGCCAGTATCATGCTAGTTTTCGCGCGGGGAAGGAGATATACCGTTGACGTGCCGCCGCGTAGAGTGAATCTTCTTATCGTAGTTAATATTCGCTGCTAAGGCCTTATTATTGAGTAGGTATTGGACTAATGTGTCGCTGCTATACTCGCTCCACAGAACAAAATATGAAATATCGATTGACGGAATTTTTGAAGTGAAACTTCTTTACGCGCTCGACTTGTGTGTGCGTAGATGTTTATTGACACGGTTCTTGAATAGTTGTAGGTTATAATTAGGGGGAAACAGATGTCCTGGGAGTGAGTTCCACAGTGATGCGCCAGACAAAGGAGTTTTTGTAAAGCGGCGTTCTAGGTCGTTCCAGTTGTACGACGAACTGGTGCGCTCTTATCGTCTGTCGTGATTGTCTGACAGGCGTTGTCAGAGGTGAGATGAGGAGGGCCAAATCCTGGTAACATCTGCCGTGAAAGTATCTGTATAACAGGGACATCTCGGCCACATGTCTGCGGTGTTCCAGACTTTCCAGATTCCGGGTCAACCCCGGCTGCATATTTGTAAGTACCCGACGCGTTGTCCACTAGCGAAGTTTCGGCTGCGCTTCGGGCGCTCGTAAATACCAGACGTATGGTGGCGATACGTCTGGTATTTACTATACCAAATTACGCATTATTGCAATATGGCTTCATGAATCAATCAATCTGCCGCAAGAGCTGTCGTGGTCGAGAGGTTTAAATGGTTGGGTCTGACCTGGACGGCCCGGGTTCAAACCCCGTTGCTTTTTTTTATTATTTTTTTAAGATTATATTTCTAAACAGTTTTTTTCTTGATTTTGGGTATGTCTTGGGTTAGTTTTTCTCTTGATTCTGGGTATGTCTTGGGTTAGTTTGGGTTAGCACTTGGTTAGTTTCCTTTTATTGAGCCCCCGTAGCGAGCAGTAGCGAGTGGAGGGCCATGCGAAAAGTGAAATATTACTAAAACTAACGCACTAGGGAGTCTTGTAAACAACTGACGCGTTAGTCCGACACGTCTGTTATTTACGAATGAACTTCGGAAGATAACGCGTCAGGTATTTACGAATACGCACCCCGGCTGCATTTAAACATTCCTTACAGTCACCAGACGATTAGGCCAAATAGAGCAATTTCATTGGTATGCCGGGGATCGTCGTACGTCCATCGCTTTTATTTTATGCAACCAAGCATACAACAACGATCAACTGTCAAGTTATTTGTGAGAGTGAGAAAAGTTTGGTTATGAGAAAACAAACAAATTTTCTCGTTGTGTTGGAGTGTGTACTTTTCCTTTTTTTATATTTAAGTATCCAGAAAAATATATAACATGAGCAATTTAACATATTGCCCACTTCATTTGAAAATAAAATTGTGCCATCTAATGATAATAAAATAGTCATCAGAAGTAACATAAAATGCTTTGATGAAATTAACGAATGGGTGAAAGAATTTGGGCATAAATCAGCTACGCAATGGAATTTACGTAGTTCAAATCCACAGGGAATTAATATTATATGCTCGTAAGTATCTATAGGTATCTTATGATTTCCTAATTAAGTACTGAAGTAGATTCTTGAATTTTTTCTATTTTTATAGCCGAGTTCATGTTTGAATATGGTAAGGCGTGTAGTTTCTTAACATTATTTTTTCTCGATTTTTTTCCATCTTGTAGGAAAAAATTTGTGTGCCATCATAGTTCATTCATGAAAAAGAAGAAAGAAAAATGCAGACTGTCGTGCATCTATTTTGGTCCAAATAAAAAAAAATACTAAAAATATTCGGTACAAGGATCTCTATGCAAGGGTAGGTACCTAATTTATTAATATTCTATTTAATTTTTATTCTAGTTATTTTTAATATCGAATAAAGTTGACCAAAGTTTTTTTTATTTACAGCAGGTGGGAATATAAAAGGCTTTACGTTTTTTTTATACAAGGTAAATTACATGTATATTTGTGTTGGGTGTGGCTCGGTGTTTGGCTATTTTCTTGGTTGGTTTTTGGTTTTTTATTATTACATACTTGATAATTTATAGAGTTTTTTTGTTCAATGTGTGAATATTTATAATTTCAACTTTTGTAGTTATCAGGATAAGAATTAAGTCTTTTTGTTCTGAGCTTGAAGTTTGAAGGCCAACACATGGCGAAGGCTTACAATTGAG
Organism: Pissodes strobi; assembly: GCA_016904865.1. NCBI lineage: Eukaryota > Metazoa > Arthropoda > Insecta > Coleoptera > Curculionidae > Pissodes > Pissodes strobi. The sequence goes on from MU182331.1 coordinate 55,792, forward strand.
CTAAGCACCAAAAGACTTCATGGATGACTTACATTTTATCTACAAGGCACTGCATGGTAGTTTTTAAAATTTAAAGTGAATTATATTTGTTTAAAATGTAAAACCAATCATATGGGACCTAGGTCAGTCAGAACATGGCTTTTCAAGTGCTGCCACTGAGGCCCACTTAGTATTACTGAAAAAAATGAAACAAACTGTTTACTCGGTTGATGTATTTCTGTCTGGACCAAACAGTCACTTCAATGTCAGTGGATAAAAATTGCCCACTGAGATTATTGCTTATTTTAACGTTTTGAGATCCCTAGACCACAAAAAAACATGTTTTCCCAATTAAGTTGGTCTGTCTGTAAGTTAAGATCAAAAACTATTTCACCTAGGAAAATTTGGTCAAAAATGTATTTTTCACCTTGCTTGATTTGCTAATCGAATTAAAAGAGTTAATTCGAGAAAAAAATCATAGCTTTATCTCAATAACATTTAAAAATTTGAAAAAAAAAGAGAAATAGAGAAAATAAATTAGTCGGCTAAATTTATTATTTCCACGACTTAAATTAGGAGCAATCTGAGAGTGTTGAATGTTGAATTAAAAAAAATCGTAACTTCGCTTCTATAATGGTTGAAAATCTCAAAAAAAATATTGACTTAGTGGGTCCTCTAATAAATATTAAAAATTCGAAGCTGCTTGTTTTAAATTAGAGGTATTGTTGGAAGGTTGGAGACATTTATAATGAAATATTGTTTTGTCTATAGCAGTTGAAAAACTGAGAATTCAATGGGAAATATTCTTATTATTATTGAGCTTAGGTGGCTCTAATAAATAATAAAATGTGGCATTTTCTTAACGCAAAATATGGGTGTAATTGGAAGATTAAATATTTTTAAGAAGTTCATCTCTGTAACAGTTGAAAATTGAAAACAGGACATAACATAGGGGGCCTTCTTATAAATAGCATAATCTAGTACCTCCTTGATCTAAATTGAAGGTAGTTGTGAAGGGTTGAATACTCAAAAAGTAATAATTTCTTCTCTTTTTCTATTAATAACCTGAAATAAAGAAGTAGAATTTGGCATCTTCCCAGGGTTTCTTTCGAAGACTCATATTGTATATTAAAATCTGAATGTTGTCTTTATGGCAGTTAAAATTCGGAAAAAATTTAAAAACTACTGGGTGGACCCCCATGGGCGTATTTTTGGTGTAGTTGAATAAGTAAAAATTCATAAGAAATACTTGAAAAAATATTAATCAATTTTTGTTTGTTTAGCTAATAGGTTATATATTTTGTAAATTTTAGGAGGGATTATTTGGATTAATTGTAATGGAAGTAAAGCATAATCACAGCTTAAATACTGCCGAAACTTTGCGGTTTTTATCAGCTGATGATACTATAAGAAACAATTTTCTTGAATACTTTAATGATGGGATGGGAATTGCTGAATCTCATAAGCATCACCAAAGTAAACTAGAATTATTGTCCGACGATTTCGAAAAAGATTTAGCAAATGGCAGTCTTAATCCAACACTACGGACAATTCAGTGGTGGCATGATCAGTGGAGGTTATTAAATTTAGGTCCAAGAACTGGAGAGGGATTAATTGAGGTATATTTATACACCCTGTCCAATATAATTCATTTTACAGGGATCTCTTAAATTCAGAAAAGCTTGCTCAATACAAGGATTGAATTTTTTATAAGTATCCGAATTGTTTCCATAATTTTTGAATAAGATTGAAATGATGGAAGTTTTTATTATTTTTTTCTTTATTCTTGGCATTTTTCAACCTTTACAAGTTCGTTCTATTAAATTTTTGATCCAACGCTACAGTTTTCTACCTCCATCATTGACTTTTTTTGTAAGTAGTTTAAATTGCTGCATTTATTCTCAATTCAACGATTTTTAACAATTTATATTTTAAAGACAATTTCATTTCATTGAAGAAACGTTTTGTTACAAAACATTGCTTGTGGGGGGTATCATTTTAAAGGACATTTCTTTTAAATTTCAAAAAAATATATGTAAGCATAAAAAAGTTTCTGAGGGCGCTCTTAGGTGTTAAGGGACAAAAAATCATTTTTTTTTGTATAGTAGGGGATAATCTCTGGAACTACTAGATCGAATTGAACAACTATGTATCTATATTCCTCTTCTCATTATTGTTTTTGTAACCTAAATAAAATGTCCTTCAATTCATCATATTATGTCATGGCTTGTAGCAAAATGTGAAATTTGAGCCGTTCAGAGGAAAAGTAGTATAATCAGGGATTTTTAATTTTTGAGTTATATAATGATTGTGGTTCCTAGAGGCGTAGTACATGTATTGGAAAAGTGGTCTAAGTGAAAGTTGTTAATGAGAAATTGTGAACAAAATTCTTGAAAAGTATAAACGTGATTTTTTAATTCGCTCCAACGCAAAATGTCGCAAAACGTCGATTTTTTTAATATTTGCTTTGATGCAGTTTCTTCTGAACGGATAATTTTAATAAATGAAAATAGATAAATTTGATGATGGTAGTCGAAAACCGAAACGTCGGATCGAAATTTTAACAGTACATTCTTGTAGGGTTAGCAAGTGACAATGACAATGTAGCATTTATTTTGAAATACCTTTTAAAATTACAAAATAAAAATAAAATATCGCTTTTCAACATTCTAGTTTTTTCTCAAAATTTGCGAAAAAATCGGAAATTGAAAAAAATTCCAGCAGTATTTTAACAGACCAATTATTTAACATTTTCATAATTTAGCCCACATTGCATCTTTTATGGTTTAGAAGAACCCTGTAGAACGCATTCTTATACATTGTATTCGATAGGTGCAGATCCTCGTGCGCACTTTTATAAATATTTTAACACACATATTTTTTTGCAGAAACTTATAGAAAAACGACAAATATATAAAGGACATGGAAGTACATTAATATTTACCGAAAATCCATTTGCCTTGGTTATAATCACTCCATTGATGAAAAGAGCACATTCTCTTTCCTCATCAAAAAATATTGTGTTTATGGATAGCACCTCTGCCTGCGATTCAGAAAATCACATAATCACTTTTTTGCTAACAACTTGTGCAGCAGGTGCCGTGCCATTGGCATTAATTATTTCGAAGGGTCAATCATACGAGTGTTATTGTGCAGGCTTTCAATTAATTCAAAAGGCTGTTCCAGACTGTTTTAGTGGCCAAGGATATCCACAAATTTTTTTAACTGACCAAAGTATGGCAGAAATAAATGCAATACATAAGGTTTGGCCTAACAGTAGGACATTGTTATGTATTTTTCACGTACTTAAAGCAGTTTGGAGATGGCTTTGGGACCAAAAACATAATATTGCAAAAGCTAACCGTCAAACTTTAATGAAGGACTTCCAGAAAATACTTTATTCCAAATCTGAAGGAGATGCTGAGGAAGCATTTATCCAGGCCCTCAAAAACTCAAAATATGAAAATTGGACTAAATATGTGGAAGAATATTGGACATTCAAAGAAGAATGGCGCTTAGCATTTAGAAACCATCTAACCAGAGGTCATAATACTAATAATTATTCAGAAATCACTGTAAGGATTTTCAAAGATAATGTTTTGTGCAGAGTAAAAGCATATAATGTAATCTCTTTGGTTGATTTAACCTGCACTGCACTTGAAAAATATTATATTAACAGATTAAGGGAATTTTCAAATGGTAGAAGTAGTTCCGCGCGTCTCTTTCTGCAAAATCTTATTGGAAAGACCGTATATTTAAGAAAGGAAGAAATTACTCAATTATCTTTGAATGAATATCTTGTACCAAGTCAAAGGGACGTTGAAGAAATGTATTTTGTGAATGTATATGATGGTTTTTGCTCGTGCCCTATTGGCCAAAATGGAAGATTTTGCAAGCATCAGTGTGCTATTTTTCATTTTTTTGATGTTAGTTCTCAAAATTTCCCACCAGTAACAGTGGATAATAAATATGAGATAGCAAAATTAGCTTTGGGAGAATGTGCACCGCCAAGATCATTTTATGAGCCTTTTATGCCATGCAAACAATCATCATCTACCCAAGAAACGAAGTTCGAGGTAAATGTAAAACATCTGCACACTGAACTTGACACACCGATTTTAAATATCACAGAAATGTGTCTCAAACAATAAATATGAACACGATAACTCCGATGGTCAATTTCACAGTTTGTGTGAGGAGCTGAAGAAAAATCATGAAAAATATGGATCCTCTATTTCTGGAATAGCTTCTCTTAGGAAACGTCTCGGCAAAATTAATAGTAAAAGTCAATGGGAAAGTCTCCTACATACAGCTGGTAATTCTATTTCCCTGAAGAAGCGTCCTGGTGCAGCCATTAGGTACGAAATAATATCTATTGTTTTTCATTTATGATACCAAATATTGTTCATTTTTAGAGTTCAGCCAACTTCCATAGCCAGGCGAAGACCCACGGTCACAAAAGGCAGTAAACGATTGCTTTCTGGAAGGCCAACCTCTGGCGAGAAAGTTGCAAGTAAACGCCCAAGGAATCTAAGTTTAAATATAAATCTTAACAGGGCAAACGCAAAATCTCATGGAAGGAATCATTAAACATTCGAAAACAATTTATTTATTTTAATTCGTTATCGACCTGAATATTAGCATTTTATAATCTTTATATCAGGGTAAATAAATTACTATTCCAACAAGTATGGAGTTTTAGTTTTATTTATTAATTTTTTGCATGTACCAAAAAATTATATATTGTTTTCTTTTATCTCACGTGCAGGTTAATATGTCATAATAAAGAATTTCCGTTTAAATGATATTTTTCCACAGTCATGCGGAAAAAACAATTTTCCGCACCGATATCTGCGCGAAAAAATAGTTTTTCCGCACTAGTGCAGATTTTTTTTCCGTTGCAAAAAATCTTTTCCGTGCGGCTGTAGAAAAAGTTTATTTTAAATTTTATAAAATATACCTCCACTTTTTTCCGCCCCTGGAAAACATTTCTTTTCTCTTTCTAAGCTAAACGAAATATGCTTTAATTTAATCCCCAAAATCGCAACTTTATAAAAACCAACCCTATTTTTTTTCCGTAGGTGATTATAAGATGATGTTATCTAAAAAGAAAGAAAATGCAAAATTATTAGGTTCAAAACTTCGCGCGATCGATCATTTTTACCGTTCAAATTTCGCGCGATCTGCATCGAGTCGATTCGGCCAATAAAATTGCTTTATTTGGCCTAATCGTCTGGTGACTGTAAGGAATGTTTAAATGCACCCCGGCTTTGGTGCGGCATCCCAGATGTGTGAGCAATATTCTAAGCACGGTCTTATTTGCGCTTTGTAGAACAAGAGCAACTGCTGCGGTGTATACAGTTTTTTATTACGAAATAGCGCACCAAGCTTCTGGGAAGCTGATTTTGCGATGTTAGCAACGATGTCATGCCAGGACATGTTACTATTGACCGAGACACCCAGTGGTCCGATTGACGAGGATGAAGGAATGGTCGATCCTGCCATAATGATGTCAGGGCTTGCCTTATTGGCCCTCTTGGTAAACGTGGCTGCTTGGGACTTTGCTGCATTGAACTGGACCACCAAATTTCTATCGCCCCAGGTTTAAACTTTCTTCAGGTCTTGATGAATTGCTGTAATCTGCTCCTGTCTGCGGTGATAAGTCTCAGTCGCTGGTAAACGTTTTTCTGATCTAAATTGAGATACAAGGGTACTATCATCTGTAAAACTGTAAACAGGATTATTCGTTTCGGTCGGAATGTCATTAATATAGATGAGGAACAGAGTTGGTGAATGCATTGCGCCCTAAGGCACGCCCGCGTTAATGGTGAATGTGTCTGAGATGCGTCCATCAACTGCAACTTGCAGAAATCGGGTCTTAAAAAAACTAGCAAGCCAGCTGCAGAGAGAGCCTAGCAGTCCGACGAGCAGCAGTTTTTTTTAGCAATCCGTCATTCCAAACTCTGTCGAATGCCTTTGAAATATCTGAACGCAATCGCTCGAGATCCTCCGTAGTTCTCAATTGTCCTACTCCATATCTGAGTGACATAGGCCAATATATCTCCTGTCTATCTCTCTTTACGAAAGCCGTATTGATTATCGCTGATTATTCTGTTGTTTTCGAGGTACTTGAGTAATTGCTGATTGGCTACACGTTCCATGACTTTGGAGATTATTGGACGCAAGGCATTTGGGCGATTGTTTGAGGGCGTGGTTTTCTTGCCTTGCTAGGTTGCACTCGAAAGACTTTCCAAGAAGATGGGTAATTAATTTATCCGTAAGACAGAGAAAAAATCCTGGAAAAAACGGGTGTTAGTTCGCGCAATTCTTTAACACGATTGCAGGTATTTCGTCCGGTCCTGATGCCTTTTACGTATTTAGTTCTTTAAGGATTTTACGAATATCACGGTGAAGAAACTTAACTTCTGCCATAGTAGTGTTGATGTTCGATATGCTGGGGAGAGTCTTGCTTTAGGGGCGTCTAAGGTAGAGTGCGATGAAAACATTTTGGCGAGCATGTTTGCTTTTTCCTTGGCTGTAGTCGTAGTGATGCCATGTTCGTCAGTTAAAGGTGGGAGAGACGTTTTTCTAAAGTTATTACTAACTGCCTTTGCTGCCGACTAGAAATTCCTGGAGTCACTGGGGTATTGTAAAAGTTTATTCCTGATCATTTGGTTGTGTTTGTCCCTAGTTTCGTCGATCACACGTTTGCATTCGTTTCTCGCTTCGACAAAATAATTGCGATTTTCAGCGGTCTGATTTTGCTGCCAGTACTTGTAAGCAATGACGGCGATATAAATAAGCAGATAAGCGAAGCTTAGGGGCCCAGGCATAAAGAAGGGCCCCTCTCTAAAAGCAAATAATGGAATTTTTTTTTTAAATGAATCAAAAATTTAATGATCGATATCACGGTACATTTCTATTGTTCTAATTCCAGAAATTACTTCTGGCGCCCTCTCTTGAGTCTCTTGCTATATTACGAGAAAACGCGGCCGCGTGAGTCGCGTCGCTACGCTACGAGTAAAGCTCGGATTGTTGTTACCTGTTGGTTATTTGAAGTAAACAATATTGATTGAATGGCTATTTAGTGAGTGTGTACTACAGTTTTTTAATATTTATTATTGGGATTGAGTAAGTAACAGTTATCACTTGAAAATTTAGTGTCATGTCCTGTTAAATCGGTAATCCTTCCCAGAACTTTAACTTGCAATTTTAACTTGTTGAAGAACAAGGGCCGTATAGTTAGTTTAGC
>MU182331.1:63032-95474 GCA_016904865.1 Pissodes strobi
CGCTCGGTTCGATGCAGTTCGTTGCTTATTTATAAATCAGAGCCCACCAGTTTATGTATGTATTCGCGATTCGCGAAATCTAGATGCATGTATTCACGATTTCCGTTTATAACTGAACGTCCGTCATTAGCCTTATTCAATTGAGACTGGAGATCAGTTCAAAATGAACTGAAACTGCACTGATATTTCAGTTCAGTGAGCCAAGGTCAAATGTAATTATGAAAACAATTAAAGAATAAAGCCGATTGATAATTGACATTTAAATGCCATCTTTTACCTGAACTACTGAACCGATCTAGTGATACCGGTCCATTTTCGGTTCACTTACAGGTGAGCTGGATCACTTTTTAGGTAGTGGGGGCAAAGTGATATTTTAACAATCGAACACGAATCAGTTCAATAAAGTTCAGTTAGATCGATCTGAATCGATACAAAGTAGTGAATCGAGTACGGCTATAGATGAACGCTGCACGCATAAACATGAATCAGGAATCAGTCCGAATTGTAGCAAATCAGTGATTCGTGTTAATGCATGTCCTTTGATGTTCGTCAATTTATCGCCTCCCCTTCAAAGGGAATCGCTATAAACACACGCACGGTCAATTAATTATTTACGTTTACGAATTAACTTTAGAAACAAATAAATCCATACACACTATGGAAAAATTCAAAAATTGCTGGCAAATTGCGAACACACGCAGTAGCAACCTTAAAACTTTACAAGTCAGCATAGACTGCATGATCTCTCCATTTTGTCTACCGAACATAACACGGCATTCAAAATGGATATTCGGGATTTAGTTGATCAATTTGCTATTAGTAAGGCCAAAAAAAATAGACTTTTAAGTACCTAGTAAATAGGTTATATATTTAAAGAAATATATGGCGATGGCATTTTGGGCACTTTTGACAAACCCTTCTCTTTTTACTTCAGTGTTCAGTAATCACGTTAAGGTTCTTCGAGTTAAGGTAAACAGTTATATTTTGTGTTTATACTAAACAATAAATTTTTGTTTATTTTTGCAATGTTAGTTGCCTTGTTGTTGTTGCTGTGGATTCATCAATGCATGTATTTTATTTAATAATTTAATCTCGTTTTAATTCAAATGTTTAATAAATGTAGTTATTTAAATAAAATGACTGACTATCAAATATAAAATATAGGTTTTTTTAAATTTTAATACAAGAAGAGATGGGCCCGATGTAATATTTGCTTAGGGGCCCAGCGTACCTAAGCGCCGCCACTGCTTGTAAGCTTACTGTTTCCTATCTACAGCTCTTTCGCATCTTCTGTCGAACCAGGGCTTTCCTTTTGACGATAACTTGATGGAATTTCAGATGTATGAAAGCCATTCCCGAGGAAATTACTTGCATTATTTCCCCGAGGAGATTACTTGCATTATTTCTTCGCATCAGATTGACGGGTCATCAGTGCCAAACTATACGTCGAGCCAAGGAAAATCTACGTAGAGCTTCCTTAGATCGTCTCAGTTTGCAAAATTGTAAGGCCAGATTTTGCGAGGCAATGGTGGATCCTTCTATAGAAGTGGCAGTTTACAAACCGTTGTAATAAGGTTGTTGTCGGAAGTACCTAATGGCGGACCAACTGTAATTGTGTACTGGCCAGGATTGGTGGTTAGAAAAAGATCCAGGAGGGCGGCGAATTCGCCCCTCTCTAAGATTCAAGTTGGTTCTCCTACAAGTTGAGTAAGCCCGCAGCTGACAGCAAATGCTTCAGCTTCTCTACCCTCGTTGTCGGTCTTGTTGTTATGTTTGAGCCTGTTGGTGTAGTGGGCATCTCCCAGAACAATTATTTCTAAATTTGAGTGATCGACCTGTATTGAATCAAAAGTGGTAACTAGCGTTGTGAAAAGGCATTGGGAGGCTAACGTTGTTTGGTTTGAGTGTTTCCTCGCGGTGACATGAAAGGTCGCTTCGGAATTGCTATGTAACGAGAACATGCAGCGCTACATAGTCGAGTTAGTAGTGGCGATCACTTGAGACGTGAGCACGTTTTAATGCTTTAAGGCAACGTTCATGACAGGCAGAAGTTTCAGTTCATACTTCAGTAGCGTCTTACACGATTACACGTTAATTTTTTTTAGATATTTAGCATTAGCAGAGTGGACTTTTCGAATGTAGCCCGTTTTTAGGCAACACTAGGAAGTAACCGTCGATCAACTATTATTTTTGACGATCCGATTTTGCCTTTCCGAGTTTTTACGTCAAATTATCGACTTTTCAAAATTTTGCTTTGATACACAATATCTGTCGAAAAAAGTAATTAATAGCGATGAAATTTTGTGGACACATTCTTCCGAATCCTATTGAAACGGGCAAGTATTCTTGATCGTGTGTATATTTGAAAAAGGGGTCAGTTGGGGTCGTTCTAGCGCCCCAAAAAGTAGCGAGGGCCGAAAAAGCCGAGATAACAGTTCAATAGGGAATTTACAGAAAGAAAGTGCCTCAATACTTCCATGTTTTGGAAAATGTCGGGAAATTAGATTTTTGAAAGAAAATGTAAAAATATCAAAGAAGTTACATTTAGAAATGATGATGCCTATTATACAGTTAAATCTAAACTTTTTGCCATTTCGAGTTTTGGCCGAGACCGCCACATAGTATTTTATTACTGGAAAACCGAATAATCTGGAGCAACCACGCGTCCGTACATTAAAGAGGAGGAGGGTTACGTTACGAGGTTAAGCCAGCCAACGCACAGCTATTTTCGATAAAATGATACCAGATGCGGAAACCCCAATATTTTTGCTATAAAAAAGTTGTATAGTAATTTTCCGTCCGCGATCGGGAAATACAATGTCATCGATGTTAAAGGGAAACATGTCGGCAATTTTAAGAGTTTGAATAGATAACTTGCTTTCGATGCATTATAGGAAGTTTGGCGAAATACATCTCACAATATTTAGATATGTTAGCCCCGTTTCACACGAGTCCGACATCGGACATGCTACGTCGGATATCCGGTTTATTCAGCACGTTTCTGACATCCGACTGCCCGACAAACGTGTGAAAGCTTTCATTTAATGTTACGTACCTCGCGATCGGATATCCGATACTGGATGATCTTATCCGGCATGTGTGAAAAGGCACTTAAGGTAAAATATGTAGATTTATACGTTTGAAAACTATTCGAATCTGAAAAATTGGCCAGGATCGCAAAATCTGAACAATTTCTATCTAGTTAATGCATATTTCGAGATCAATTTCAGTTTCAGTGTCTCGATGCATATAGGTTTTGTGGTACGTAAGAACATTTATTTGCCTGAAATCTCGTTTGATTTCATTTTATTGTTATTGAATTTCTTATACATATATTATAAAAAATTTTATTTTTTTTAAATTTAATATATACCATGTTTGGAAAAAACTAATTATAAATATTAATAGCACAATTTGAACAATTGCTGGTTTTTCTCCCAGCTGACCATGTAGTTTTCTGTATAACATTAATTTGTATATTTTCCATGGAAGCCTATCCAAGAATAATGGAGGCAATCCTGTGTTTATTAATTATGGAATACTCCACATAGCCTTCAGAGACTGTATTAAATGTCTACCCGTTTGCTGTTTAATGCTCAGCAAATCAGCGTTAGAATCTGCATGGAGAGTAATCAATGACCGCCGAAAGCAGTGGTCGATGTACAAACAGCGATGTGGAAACTATAAAAACAAGGCAATCATTTTTTGCAAATTTTTGAAGGTATTAATACATACAGGTTGAACGCCATATTTCCCATTTGAATACTTGACAAAGAACCTGTCATGCTTAACATTTGTTGGTCTTAGCAGGATGTGTTTATTTATCATTTCAGCCAATGAGCCACAAATAGCTCGTTCTTATACAATATTCTTGGCAAAATAAGGAAAAATATCTCGATTTATTTTTGTCCTCCCCTTGAGGACTGAAATAAGCCCTAAAATATTCTAAACATGTACAAAGCAGGCCCATAATTTTAGTGCGGGTTAACACGCGTTTTGTTTTATATTGCTTATTTTGCTTTTAGACATTTTCTATGGATTACGCCATGGTATGACGACCTACTTAAAATGAGCAATATCTAATATATAATATCATATTGGTACGTTTTTTTGAGATAAATATCTTTATTGGACAAGTGAGTTACGCTAAATATCGTCGGTATAATTTTAAAAGCTCATATTTTGGTTATTTTCACAGGGGAGGCAAAATATTTAAATTTAGAGAAAGCACTAATACTAATTACACATTTTTTGAAATATAATTGGAGCAATTTGGAAAAATAGTTGGTATGGTATTTTCTTTCAATCGAGGCTTTTTAAATGTACTGTAACAATTTTACCTCTTTTAGGACCCGGTTCCGAATTAATCCAAATTGGTGTGCCTTCCTAATGGACTGTAATTTTATTTTCTTCGCCGAAGTTCACAGCTTTCTCGTTTCCCAATTAAAATCCATTTTTTATGGATTTACTCTGCAATCACTTTATTTAAAAGCATAAATAGCACTTTACAAAAAATAACATAATAAACTTAGTGACTAAAAATAATTGGCGGGATGCCCTCGGACACAGCACAAAGGGCGCCCGCCCACCTGACGATTATAAGCAGTGAAGACCTAAGCTTAATCTCTCTTAATTTGAACTGAACTGTCGTCTCACGGTTAAAACTGCTTGAAATTGTATATCTTAAAACAACAACGATTCAGCAATCAACATACAGAGAAGTATTTGAAATTGATGAAGCTGCGCTACGTGACGGTGTTATCGGTTTAAAGTATTTTTATTAGAGCGGATCAGATTTCATGAAAGGAAATTTGGCTATTAATTTTATCTTGAAAGATTAAATAAAATACTAGATTATACGAATAGTGTGTTTACCCTGCAACATTCCCCCCCCCCCTCTTGAAGTACTGGCTTCAACAGATTATCTTTTTGATTATCCTCGAAGGGCAAAGGACATAATTTTGTAATTGACCGTGTATAGATTCCGTCCTTCGTTCTTACTTTTGCCATTCGAACCTTTCCATCCCAGCCCGTCACAACCTCTATAACACGAGCCAGTGGCCATTTCAAAGGTGGCACATTATCTTCTTTCAAAAGTACAATCGTGTCTTTATTTAGGTTCCTTGTCGAGTAGAACCATTTTGGTCTATTTTGTAATCTTGTTAGATATTCTATCGACCATAGTTTCCAAAATTGCTGTTTTATTTTTGAAACTAATTGCCAAAAGTTTAATCTATTTTCTGGTATATTAGATAGATCCCTTTCTGGATATGCGGTTAAGGGTTCCCCTATCAAAAAATGAGCCGGTGTTAAATAATGTAAATCGTTAGGATCAGAAGAAACTGGAAATAGGGGCCTTGAATTTAAAATAGCCTCTATTTGTGCTAAAACAGTTGTCATTTCGTCAAATGTCAGAATCAAGTTACCTACTATGCGACGAAGGTGATATTTTGTGGATTTGATCCCCGCTTCCCACAATCCCCCCCAATGATGATTAACCGGTGGAATAAAACGCCACTGTATTTCCTTATCTGCCAAAAAATTGTAAACGGTGTCTAAATTGGGTTTAGATTTAAAAAATAAATATACCTCTTTAAGTGCGTTATTAGCCCCTTGAAAATTCGTAGCGTTATCACTATAAATAGTATCTGGACATCCCCTTCTAGCAATAAAACGTTTAAGCGTATTAATAAAGGCATATGTGCTCAAACAACTGACTAACTCTATGTGAACAGCTTTGGTCACCATACACACAAATAATGCAATATATGCCTTGGTAACAGTTGATTTTCTAAGCCTGGATTGTTTTATTTCAAATGGACCCCCGAAGTCAATCTCCACTTTCAAAAAAGTCTTGCAATTGAAATATTGTCCAATGGAAGAGAACCCATGAGTTGTTTCGATACCTTTGCCTTGAACCTATAGCAAGCAGTACAAGCCTTAATAACAGATTTAACACATGGATCGGCCAATATCGCAATCTTAAATTTGCCAACACAGCTTGAGGACCAGCATGGCACAACTTTTTATGTTCTAACTGAATAAGCCAAATTAACAATGTGGTGTTTATTTGGTAACAAAATTGGAAGAAGAATTCCTTCCTTGTCCAAAAATGGATTTAGACATCGTATTCTGCTATTTTTAAGCCCATTTTGTATTGTTTCATCGTCATGAGATGCTAACAGTTTAATTTCGCCTCCAAAACACTCAGATTGGACGAGAAGAATTATTTTATGAAGAGCACTTTTTAGCTCCTCAACTGTAAGAGGTCTGCGAATTTGATTTTTCCTTGCAAACCTTAGACAATATGCTACAGTTCTGTTCAATCTGTTGAAATTTGAATACCTATGCCATTCAATCAATGGTTGAAACTTTACTTGAGAGAGTGCAACTTTTCTCTCTTCTGGTAATGTTTCCATTTTTATAAACTCATTAGAGTCAGAATAAATCATTTCGGAATTTTCAAGAAATGAGGGACCGTACCACCATAATTTGTTTGACAAAATATCTGAAGGTGACATGCCACGAGATATATAATCAGCAGGATTGTCCCTAGAACATATATGTTTCCACTCCATATTTACAGTTAATTCGTGTATTTCCGCGACTCTATTGGCGACAAATGTAGTCCATCGTGCTGGTGATGAATTTAACCAAGATAATCCAATACTGGAATTTGTCCACATATAAACCTTTGAAATGTTTAACTGAATTATTGGTAAGACCTTGTGCATTAATCTTGCTAAAAGCAATGCTCCACATAGTTCAAGTCTAGGCATGCTAATAGTTTTTAATGGAGCTATGCGCGACTTTGAACATATAAAATTTGTTGACGAGGTTTCATTTGAATATAGTGCTTTCACATACACACATGCGCCATAAGCTGACATCGAGGCATCTGAGAACCCATGCAATTGAATCTCAGTTATCTCAAATGGTTTGAATAACCAACGGGGAATCTTTAAGTTGGATAAATGATGAAGATCATTATAAAAATTAGCCCACTTCTGTAAAATGGTAGGCGGTAATTCATCACCCCAATTGACCTTACTAACCCATATCTCTTGCATCAAAATCTTAGCTACAACGAAAACTGTACCTACAAAACCCATTAGATCGAACATTTGTGAGATCCGTAATAAAACCAACCTTTTAGTACTTTTTTCTTAATTTTTAACCCATAAACTGGACAGGAAAACCTTTTAAGGTACTGTCATTTAATGCCTGCCCTGATGAAGTTTTGTTTGATGCATCAAACACAACCCGAAATTTGGTGGTTGTTGCCTCAGACCTTATAACACACTAATGCGCCATAAATACCCTATGTTTATTTTCCTCAAGGCCCGAATAATGAATTTTCCATGCCCCATGGCGACATATTCGTCAATGAATGCCTTATACGCAGAAAAAAGTTCCTGATTTTTATTAAACCTATTTTCCAATGACTGAAACCTCTTAACAGCTGAATCGACAGAATTCCCTAATTTTAAGTAATCGTCATTTTTGCGCATATGCAAATCGACCTGAAAACTGCCGTCCTCCAGCCTTTTCTGTGTTTCTACGAACAGGTTCTCACATAATTTATCATCCGCTGAGACAAATCTTTTATTACTAACCTCTTCTAGCTGCCAAAACCTTGGAATAATTTGATCGATAGTTGGCAAATTAGAACAAAGTAAATTTACATTATTATCACTACTCATCACAAAGGATTTTGCAGCACCTCGACAAGAACCTATGGTGCATTTCCACCAACTAACCACCCCAGTTTGCTATTTTCAAGAACTGGCAACCCTGTTCCTAAGTTTTTTTTAATTGAAAATATAAATCGGCCGAAATTTAAATATCAATGCCTGCAAGCCTATAAAAATGTGGATCCGCCAATTCTATGCCGAAAGGGATTTTAATTCGCTTTGTATCAACTAACACTTGTGGCAATTGACATATGATTTTATCCAAAATTGCAAATTGTGCATTGATTTGATAATTATTATTGGTTTGTGACTCGATTCTTAAATTAACCATTTCATTTGTTTGTGTTATATTACCTCCTACTCCCCCGATCTGAAACTTAATATTATGTGACACTACACCTTTAAGACGCTTAAATAAATTGAAAGTAATAAAACTACTGTGAGACCCTGAATCCATTAATGCCCGTGCCTGTACCCTAGATCCATCTGGTGTAATTACATCAACTTGCGCGGTTGGTAATGAAACATGTGACTTTTGTGTATTAGAAAAAGCTACAATATTCTGCTGCATCTCACCAAAACATTGATCAGCTTTTATTGCACCCATATCGGTACCATGAGATATGCCTATAAAAATATTATCGTCTTGTGTTTCTTCTAAAATACTTAAATGTGTACCTTGATTCGGATATGCATGCAATATACCTTGACCTCTTGTATCTTGCTGTAAACCTAAGCGAGACCCACCTCCCTTATTAATTTCTTTATTATATCCATCATTTCCCTTAATTTCTTTATCCTGATGTAATAAAGTGTGATGTCTTCCATCGCATACCTGACATCCTTCCGACTTACAATGTGAAACATTATGCCCTTGACCCAAACAGCATAGATTGTTAAGTTGAACAATATTTATTTTTTCTGTTAAAGGAATTCCAGAAAATTTGAAACATTTAATCAATCTGTGCCCCTCCCTATTACAAAATTTACATTTAATTTTTTGGTCAGGTAAATTTTGTTGACCTAAAAGTGCAGTTTTAAAAGTTTTACATTTGTAGTCCCTTAAATTTGTGCCCTCAGCTTTATAGGAATCAAACTGAATGTTTTCTAAAGCAATGCACCTTTTTTCTAAAAAATCTAGAAAATCATCAAGAGTTGGTAACGTTGTAGAAGCCGCAGATATTTGCTGAGCGAGATTTTTCTCCAACTCGTATGCTTTGTGTGTTTGAAAATCTAATTTCTTGTAAAAATAAAAACTAGAAGAACATCCCATTCCTTAACTGGCAATTTAAGCGCTTTAAGTGAATTTACATGTTGCCTAATGTAAGACAAAATGCCCTTAACTGTTTTCCGGTACCTTTTGGTATAGGAGGTGTATCTAGCATACCTTTTAAATGTGCATTTTAACTACCAATTTGTTGTCAAACCTATTTTTTAATATGTCGATAGCACTTGTATAATTATCATTTGTTAATGGCAAATCGCTAATTAAATTTGAGGCTTCCCCCGACAAAGCACCTTTCAAATAAATAAACCTTTGGACGTCATTTAAATTTATGTTATTATCAATAGTGGCCATAAAACGATCAAAGAAAGTTTGCCACTCCTCAATTTTACCCGAAAATGTAGGCGTTCGCAGATTTGGCAACTTAGCATTATTTTGAGCAAACGATGTGCTTACAAGACCGGGAGATTGTTGCAAATTAAAACTACCCTGAGGATTAACTGCAGCCGACAATTCTTTAATTTTCGCTTTTATTTTAGAAAATAAATTTAAATATTTAGCTTCTACTTCTTCCATATCTGTACTTTCATTTTCATCTAACTCCTCAATACTTTTCTGTATTTCACAATAAGATCCAAACTTTTTTGCAAATATGTTTCCCTGGTTTCATACTCACTTACATCTATTATAGAAGTTTGATTTTGCACTACAAACGTTTTTAACCTTGTTATTTTGCGTTTAAATAGGCCCCTTTGTTTCTTTAAAACATCCATTTTTGTTAAATATCTCAACCTAACCTATATAAATTATTATAACTTTATTGTAATCCTAATTATTTTACTCGAACCGAACCTATTAAGTATTACACAAATCAGTGCGCCTACCTTTGACTGTACTGACTTACAGTAATAAATCTTTTTTCCCTATAAATGTAATTATATTTTTAGCACCTTAACCTTGATTGCTAAATTAATAACCCTATTTATTCAGTGTGTCGACCTTTGACTACTGACCTAAGCAAATACTATTTATTACAATACTACGAAAATAATAAACCCTTTAAAGTTATTAATCCTTAGCCTTAATACCTTCTTTTCCTTAAAAATATTGCATAATGTACCCTACTTAACCATAAATGGATGGATTACTTGCAAAAAATATAACTCACACACTTCAGATCTCTTTCACACGAGGATACTGTATGCGATGCAAAATCGATGCAAAATCGCGTAGTAAATAATACCTATAACGATTGAATTTGTACCGAAAATATCTTGCGTCTATGATATCTTGTCCATTGCGAAAGTATCCAAGTCTGAAAACGTCCCTATATCATAATGGTAATTTTGTATGCGGCATACGCATTCAGCCTTCGGCGGCTGAAGTTGCCGGGATGCAGAAATTCGGTATGGCGATACTGTATGCGTCACTCGTACAGTGTGAATAGGTTCATTTGAATGTATGTTTAGTCTGTATCTCGGATACGCGTATCTCGCATACAGTATCCTCGTGTGAAAGAGCTCTTAGTGTTTTATTGGGTACTAAATTGTCCCGCGGAATCGGCCGTAGCCATTTTTTTGCAAGTCATCGCTTTTGAACGGCATTGTTCACATAAATTTAAACACACTAAAAGTACTAATTATAAACAAATTCATCGAAAATCAATCGAAAATCGAACAATAATATACTCCCGAATAAGTTGCTAAACTAAAAATTATTTCCTTACTTTACGCTACCGGTTTTACATCAGAGGCCGAGACAGGGACTCGAAATTCCAGTCGACCAGCGTGAAAATCAACAGTAAATACGGAAGTACGCGCGATTAAATAATCAATACCTTTACTGGGCTCCTATTCAATGGTATCCTTATAGCAAAAGCATTTGCCTAGAAGTTATGACGTCACTGTAATTTTAATATTAGTCAGTAGGCCTTTTTGTAGGAGGTATTCGCTTATTACTTTCAAATTCAAAATTTATTCAAATATGTATAAAAAGAAATATAAACAACAATTTGAGACTCACAGAATAATAAAACTATTCTACACTAGATTTATGTGCACCTAGCTGAATTAACAGCTGTATGTGCTCCATTACAATTTTGTATTTGAGATCTCAAATATTAGTGACTAGTTATGAATTTACAGAATAGGATTACCAAATCAAACACACACACACATACATACACATCAATCACACATAACAAATGGCAACAAACGCAATCCATGGAAAGCAAAATTTGAATCTACAATTGGTTCATTATACAAAAAATTGTGATTAAGATACACCTAGAAAAGTCTTGTAAAAGCAGAATTTTTTTGAAAGATATATTCCCTACATGTTTTGCTGAACTTATTACGGTTTCCTATATTTCTTATGTCTGTGGGAAGTAGGTTATAAAACTTTGGCCCAAGATAGTCTATAAATCTTTGATTTAGGTTTTTATGACTCATTGGAATTTGTAAATTTTACTGAATCCTATTCCTTGTGCAATGCTGGTGATTCATAAACTTTCTTAAAGGCTCTTCCTTATGAATATATATACAAGATGCCAGAATATACAATGACCTCACACTAAACACATCAACATTATACAACAAACATGTTGGATACCTCCTCTCTTTCTTATATATTATTTTTAATATTGTGTTTTGTATCACATTAAGTTGTCTCAACGCATTTTCACACAAACCACCCCAGACGACAATACCATACCTAAACTATCACCCGAGAAATGCAACACAGTATCGTCGGCATATGATATTACAGTACCATTGATGTTCAAAGACAAAAGAGAGTTCATATAGGTAATAAATAATATTAGACCAATTACTGTTCCTTGGGGAATACCAATTTGTACGTCCATAGTGTCACTATAAGAGTCCCTGATTTTAACCATCTGTTTTCGCCCTGTCAAATATGATTTAAAAGTTTCAAGAGCTATTCCTCTCACTCCATAATTTTCCAAAACCTCAAGAATTCCATTATGCGGCACCGTATCAAAGGCCTTAGCCAGGTCCAAAAATACTGCTATGCTCTTTTTTCCGGTATTTAAACTATCTGTAATTTCCTTTGTAAGTTGATACATTGCATCACAGGTACTAACTCCACCAACAAATCCATACTGACATTTTGATAATATTCCGTTATCATTTAAAAACTTTAGAAGCCGTTCTTTAAGGCATTTTTCGAATATTTTTCCAAAATTATTAATAAGGCTGATGGGTCTATAATTATTTATATCCTTTTTGTTTCCGTTTTTATGAATAGGTCTAACAACTGTTGTTTTAAAGTGAGATGGGACTATCCCAGTCCCAAAAACTAAATTTATGATATGTGTGAGTGGTGTTAAAATTTGTAAATGTACTTTTTTTATGGACTTAGTTGCAATGTTATCTAGACCCGGTGCACTATCGTTCTTTAATGAGTATATATGTTTTATAATTTCACCCTGACTAGCAGGATAGAGAAACATTGAAGAACCGGGAGTAAAGTTTGATTTGATCTGTCAACTTGCGGAATTCTGCTTGCCATATCAACTCCAACACTAGTAAAATAATTGTTACAGTAATCTGCCATTAACTTGTCTGATAAGAAATTTTCTCCATTACTTTGTAAATCAATATTACAGTTCTTTTTACTTTTCTCGCTATTTGTTGCATCACTGATTATTTTGTAAATACGCTTAATGTTAGTTTCGTTGCTGGTAATTTCATCTTTGTAGTAGTCATTCTTACATTTAACTATAAGTCTACTTAGAGAATTTCTATAAGTCCTAAATCGAGATAAAAGTTCTTCAATATGGTTTAATAATAGTTTTTTTTTTTTTTTCATTTTGTCACGTATTTTAATAGAATTTATATGCCATTTGTAATCCATGGTTTAAGTTTTTTGTTTTTTATAAATTTTACACTTACTTTACCTTACTAGTTCCTAATAGTAAACTATCCCATAAAAATGGTTATACCAATTTTTACTGTGCATTTATTATCTGTCATTTAGAATGCAAATATCGCAAATTACTTACCTGTAGATTCCGGCACCCTCCTATATCAGACTAACTAAAGTGTAGACGCTTACATGATACTTCACCCATTTTTCTTCATTGCATTCTTGACATAGTTTCAGGGGTGATGTTTCATGCAATTGCAAATTGATATAGATTGTAATATACTATTTGCAAAAGAAATAGTCAGTCCTGTGTTGTTATAATCACCTACCAACATGTTATGCTTCTTCAAAATATAGTAAGGTCTGCTAACAATATAAACACAAATATCTGAATCTGAAATATACAAGGTTCTAGAAAAAATCAAAAGTTTATGAAGAAAGTAAATATCTATAAAAACTATAAAAATGAGGATTAAAAAAATTCAAAAATATTTTTGTTAAAACTTGGTACTTGCCTTCTAGTAAGAAAGTTTAATGTAAAAAAACATACATTTTTAACGAAAAAGAATCGCATTACTTTTCAAAAAGTAACGAAAATAAAGTTATTATTATGTGAAAGTAACTTTAAAACCTAAATAACTCGTATTATATTTTAACAAAAGATGCTTTTTCAAGAAACAATGACTGCTCTGCTCTGCTACATCTTAAATACGCCATAATTTCAAATTCGTATCTACGGATGTAACGGAATGACGAAGAATGCATTATCACTAGGTTTACGTTATTTTCATCCTGTATCAGTTTTTGAAGAGAACGTGACATTCCAGAGTCACACGTTTCTGTTCCTTTTGCAGTTTAAGTCCCGTAATAATTAACGAAATATAACTTTTTCAACTCCGAACATCTTATGCATTAATACTGAGTTCACTTATCGCTCGATATAATAATTTTCTAGACCATCTAACTGCTTCGCAGAACTAATAGGCTTTATTAATTACAGGTCGTCAAGTATGAGACTTGCAAACTCATACAGCCAGTTGTCTTTCGCCAATAGCGGAAACGGAAGTTTAACTTCGACAAGAAGGGACCAAGGCACACAAACTCCGGAAAGCATCGCACGGGAGGCGAGAAATTGCCGGCTCAAATCGCTCAAGTTACAACTTAATCATACG
The DNA here is from genome assembly GCA_016904865.1 of Pissodes strobi. Lineage (NCBI taxonomy): Eukaryota > Metazoa > Arthropoda > Insecta > Coleoptera > Curculionidae > Pissodes > Pissodes strobi. The sequence continues at coordinate 77,012 of MU182331.1, forward strand.
ACGTCCAATCTTGCAAATTTCAGGTACGATTAATTTTTCTGATATTGTCATTTGTCTAGAATTTTAATTCATTGCTCGATGAACTATTTAAAATAAGTGAGCAGTTCTCTATATGAGCTATTATTTATTGAATAATCAAATTTAATAGCATTATTCTAATGTTTAACTTTTGGATATTTAGTAGGACTATATTTGGATTTTTTTTTAAGTTATAATAATTGTATATTTTAACCGAAATGACGTAGAGGTTTAAATACTTCACTCGTTTTCACCAAGAATTGATTGATACAATAATTATATTCTAAAAAGTTCCTCCATGTTTCCTTTATAAGCAGCAGGTGATGTCAATGGTGTCTCGAACCTATATCAAGTTGCATAATATCTAAATATTCTGACCCGTAGAAATTTAATGAAAAAATAAATACTTATATCCAACTAGTATGAAAAAGCTATAAGCTCTAAAAGAATAATGAATTTTAGTTCTCAACATCCTTTAAAACAAAAAATATCAATTTTGAAAGAAATGAAAAATAAAATTATCAAATTAAGTCATCAAACTTTTATTTCAGAAAACTTAAATGAATTTAAAAATAAATTACAACGAAATGGCTATCCTCTTAAAATATGTAACTTACTTTTGAATACTGAAGGACCAAATTTACCCCGAATAGTTCAAAATCGAAGCATTTTAAATAATGATATTATTAAATACAGTGTGGAAAAAAAGTACGGACTACCCTTAATAATTACACTATCTTTAGGTTTTATGAGAAACGCTCGAACTCGTCAAGTTAGTTTTTCAGTTACCCACATTCTGACTGAAATCATTTGTTTTTTTATTGACATCTGTCAAAAATATGACGTCATCGACTTTTTTTTTTAAATGACAATATATGTCATGTGATACATCGTTTGATAGGTCTTTTCTCACTCACTATGTTCCTAGATTTTTGGGTGAATCTGTCACGCCGCGCCGTTTCAAAATTGCGACCGTTCAAATGTAAAAATTATCCTAAGTTAACTCCCAGTAAAAATAAATCTCTTATTGGTAAAAAAAAACTAATAATCAATTGTCAATCACACTAAGAAAGTTCTAAGAATGTATCATTCAATGCCTGTCCCATTAAGTTGTTTGGCCTGAGCTTATTATTAAATCCATCGTGGAGAAATAAATTCGATATCTCAATGTCGATGTCGTCGCAATAATAGTAATTGTGGTCATAGTAAGCTAAGACAGATCAAATAAACAAACAATAATTATTGTCAGTTTGGCAAGTGCTAACATTAGTAAGTTTTTACTATCATTGCCTTGTATTCAAGTTTTTTTCTTTTTATAAACAAAAAATGTCGCTCAGTGAAAAAGACCGTATTGAAACTCTTATGATGGTTGGTTACGGAGATCGTCGCAGATCTACTAACGAGGTACGTGAGCTTTTTAATCAAATTCAGCCAGACCGAACGCCAATTTCGCAATCCACCATTTGCAAGATTTTTAAGAAAATATGAGGAACATGGCCATGTTAAAAATTTACCTAAAAGTGGAAAGCCGAAGGTACATGAAAATATTCAGCTTGACGTCCTATTGACTGTTGAAAAAAATCCCCATAGTGGCAGTCGGTAAATAGCACTTGATATGGGATTAAGTCACAAAGTCAAAATTAAATGAGGATGATTTCTTAACCGTACTGCAAACAGGCAAAATTGTCGATATTGGTCCAAAGAAAATCCACGATGGATTCAAGAAGCTCATAAGCCATCACCTGGAGAAACTTAATGTATGGGCAGGCATATTGAAAGGTAAAGTTAGGACCAATTTTATTTGAAGGAAATCTTACTGGTGAAGCCTACTTCAATTCTTGGCAGTTTGATCTGTTGTCAGCTTTAGTCACTCTTTATCTTGACCACAATAATCCCGATTTGCTCAGTCCAAACATTTGGCCACAACAAAATATGCAAGAGAAGTTCGGAAATATCTCCATTTTATGTTTCCAGGAAAATGGATTGGACGACGGGGTCACGGTGAATGGCCACCCAGGTCTCCTGATATGAACCCTTTGAACTTTTTTTCGTGAGGTTATTTGATATCTAAGGTTTTTTTTTAATATACTAAGAGTTATTGATGATCTAAAGTGCCGCTTAAGAATGGTAATACGATATATTTCACTAGAAATATTACAAAGTGTACAAGAAGAATATGTTTCTAGACTTGGGCACTGTCAAGTAGTCAGCGGACATCACTTTCAACATTTACTGAAATAAGTTTTTTCCATTTAGTGTTTTATTCTTAGCAAATCTTTTTTATTTTATTATTATTTCTCTAAATTATGATTGTTCTTCTGTTTAATGTTCTTGTTTTGTTTTATTTATTACTGCTCGCTGTTTTAGTGTAAGTATCAATAACACCATGCTCAATAGTTTGCTTCTTTTTCTAATGAAATACAAAAAAGAGTTTTCCTTTTACTGGGAGTTAACTTAAGATAATTTTTACTATTGAACGGTCGCCATTTTGAAACGGCGTGACAGAATCACCCAAAAATCTAGGAACATACTGAGTGAGAAAAGATCTTTCGAATGATGTATCACATGTCATATATTGCCATTTAAAAAAAGTATCGATGACGTCATATTTTTGACAGATGTCAATAAAAAAACAAATGAATTTTGTCAGAATGTAGGAAACTGAAAAACTAAATTGACGTGTTCGAGCGTTTCTCAAAAAATCTAAAGACAACCTAATTATTAGGGGTAGTCCATACTTTTTTTCCACACTGTATGTCAAAATTCCATATATAAATTTAATGGTTTATCGGAAGGTTTGAAAATACTTCTTAACCACCGGAACTTAAATACAGTTTTCTATCATAGTAAGAAGCTTAATAATTTATTTAATCTGATGAAAGACAGAGTAAGTGAGGAGCATATTTCAAATAATGTGTATAAAGTCGACTGTAAAGATTGTGTTATGGTATACGTGGGACAAACTAAACAACATTTAAAGACAAGAATTAAACAACATGAAAACTCTTGCAAAAATATACATAGGGCAAAGCCTGAAAGGACTGCTTTCGCCTCTCATCATTTTGAACAAAATCACTCATTCGATTCTAAATATATTACGGTATTAGATAGAGAAATTAATTATTATGAAATGTTGTTTATTAATAAGTTTAATACGGTCAATAAAAAAACAGATACTGAAAATCTAAGTGTTATCTATCATTATTTAATTAATAAATTTATTAAAACTAATTAACCACATATCATATAGAAATCACCCATGCCATTAACTATTTGTTTAAAAAACTGTTGGTAAACACCCATATGGTATATCTTTACATATTTGTGCTGGAACGCTAAATAGTAGGTATAGATGCGTAAATTTAAGGAATCAGTTCTCTGTATGTTCACGTCGTAATTGTAGCAATTTTTCGCTAGTTTTTTGTTGTAAATATTATGTGAGTGTATGATTAATTAAATGTATGGAAAGAATTTTTTATATGTGACAAATACTGTAAAGTATGTTTTTTATGTTTAACATCAAGATTAATTTCAGAGGTAAGTTTGTTTACTAGTATTTGAAAAAAGTGCCTCATTATTATTTTTTTCCTTTTTGTAAAATTGTAGCTTTGAAGAAGGTTTCCGAAACGTTAGCTAATGGAATAAAGCTTTTTAATTTCCACCTTGTCCTAAATCCAACAAAATTCACAAAAATTAAAAAAAAATAAATACATTTACTCTTTGCAGATTTTCCTATACAGGAAAGTAATTTCGATGGTGCAACCTCATAATATGATCGATATTAGTTACACAGGGCGACCAAATTAATATATCTGGTAAAGCAAAATACGTTGCATTTTGTGCTGTTCTGTCTCTCCCTATTCGTTCTTTACGTTAGGGTAGTGGGATAAATGACGAACGATCGTGCGCGCGAGTCGGAGAAATTTGGAACTTTCTTCACCTACTATACAAATATACACGTACATCGAAAAAGGGTCTGGTGTCATATAAGCACTGTCGATTTTAAAGGTTTTTTTGAGTTCAATGGAAAGATTACATCAAATGGAGCACATTAATGCAAAAAAAATTGCGGATGAAGCGCTTTTGACGCCAAAAATTGAAAAATAAATTTCAGAAATGAGGCTGTTCAGTGACATTTTAATGCGAAAACTCTCCCTATATGACGTTAATGATGACAATTTACTTGCAATGTTGTCAGACTTGGCTAACCTTCTTGATTTTCAAGTAAGCAAATTGCAGTACAGGAGCGTGTTTCATAAAGTAGAATCACAACTTGTGAAAGTAACTAAACAAGCGCACACCGCGCGCTTGTTCCTTATATGCCTCAGACTAACCAAATAAGCTCCCATTTGTCTGTTAACTAACCCAAACTAACCAAAACTAATTCAGACTAATGCAAAGTAACCCAAGCTAAACAAAACTAGTCGAGACTAACGTAAACTAATCCAATCTAACCCAGATTGACCAAAAGTAACCCATACTAAGCAAAACTAACCCTGGCTGTTTAGCCATACATGTATATAAAAGTTTGTTCATTCCCCAGTAAAAGCCCTAGATCAAGTATATTTGACATAAAATCAAATATATTTAAAAGACAGTAAATCAACCACAGCTAACCCAAAATAACCAACACTAACCCAAACTAGCCAGCACTAACCCAAACTAACCAAAACCAACCCAGACTAATACAAACTAATCAAGATCAACCAAAACTAACCCAGGCTAACCATAATTAACCCATGCGCGCTTGTCTCTTCGCTATTCCAATCTAAGCAAAACCAACCGAGCCTAACCAAAACTAACCCATAACTAACCCAAACCAACAAAAGCTAAACCCAAACTAATCCAAGCTAACCCAAAGTAACCAAAAGAAATCCATACTAACCAAAACTAACCCAGACTAACCCTAATTAACCAAAATAAAAGGAAAAGCGCGCTACGCGACCTTTTCTCTTCGCTATCATAAACTAAGCAAAACCAACCCAGACTAACCAAAACTAAACCATACTAACCTAAATTATCAAAAACTAACCTTAATTAACGTATTCCAGACAGAGGTGGATCCAGGCCATGAAAAAGGGGAGGGCGCTGGTTTTTGAAGTGAAACTCCTTTAGCGAGGGTAAAGTCAGAATGAAACGCTTATCAAAGTTGAAACGGCTGTTTAAGTAAAACCCCTTTTAATTAAGCATGTTCCAGTATAACTAGAGGGTTGAAATTTTGAGAACACGTAGCCATGGTAAAATGAGTATTCTGGACTAACCCAAACTAGACCCCCTCCGAAAAAAATGGGAAAAAAATAAAAAAAAACGTAAAAAATTGTTCGGAAAGTTAATAAAAGTGTTATAAAACGAAATAAGAAAAAACAAGTTAGAGAAACGCAACTTTCGGCGAAAAAAAGTCGAACGTAATCAGCTATGAGGTCGGGGATGGCAAAAATAGAATGAAAAAAATTCTATATGAAATTTTTTTTAAAAAAATGAGGAATAACTAGAAAAAAAAACCTAAAAAAGTTTTCGAAAGATAATAAAAGTACATATTATGAAACGAAATAGAAAAAAATAATAAAAAAAAAACAAAAGATTATTAGGAAAGTTAATAAAAGTATTATAAAATCAAATAAGAAAAAAAGTTGTTCGGAAAGTTGATAAAAGTATTATAAAACGAAATAAGGAAAAAATATATTAAAAAAAGTTAGAGAAACGCGGTTTTCGGCGAAAAAAAGTTGAAAACAAAAAAAAAATTGTAAAAAAGTGTCGAAACGGGGGGCAAAAGTCGAGAAAAATGCTTTAACAAAGAAATAAAAACTCAATTTCTAATATCTCAGAAGTTTCACTTAATTTGTGTGCTTATAGAGGTGAGGCATATAATTTACTTTTATATACACCTATATCCTATACATAAGGGTGCATAATCCTTAATAATCTGCAACATATAGGTAATGCAAAACATACTTTAATCGTTATAAGCACTTTTATTGAACAAAAAAAAACGGATTTAAATATAAAAAATTAAATTAATTCTCAGAATGTTATTATTATGTAGGTGTGTGCCTATAGAAATAACTAAACCGTGACATAAAATAACAAAAACTTTAATAAAACGAAAACACATAAGTACTTTTAAGCAAAAAAACTATACTAGGTAATAACATGAACACGGTCCTATAAAACAAAATCTAATTGTCTGTCCTTTTACTTGTAAATTTATCTATTATTCTTTCTTCATCTACTTCAATATCCTTATGGATATTGAGTAATGCTAAGGCAGAAAGTCTTAATTGAGACATGTTTGTCCCTAAGTAAGATTTAATCATATATTATATCACGAGAACTATGAATTTAATCGATTAAACTACGTTCAATATTTTGAGCATGATTTTTCTGGAAAATGTTGAATGCAAGATAATTTAATATATATTATTATATATAATTTATTTATAAATTATTTTGCATGAAACTATTTGCCAAAAAGAAAAATCATGCTCAAAATATTGAATGTAGTTTAATTGATTGAACTCATAGTTTGAGTGGTAATACGGCTAGATTATTTCCTGAATTAGTAACCTTGGCTACATATCCCAATGATGCGTTGACTAGGCCCGCTTATCAAATTCGACATGTAAATATTTCAAAATTTGACATTTTCTGTCACCTTATACCAAAATAATGAAATACAAATTTAAAAGAAAATCGGAGTTTTTAGCAATAAAAATCAATATTAGATCATTCAAACCATTTATAAAATATTGTTTTTTCAAAAACCGTTAATGAAAATTGCAAGAATCAGCTACAATCGACAAAACGAAATCCAATATGGAGGACGCAGTTTAATCGCTGTTAAACAGGTCTAGTGCAATAATCACTTATCTAAACAAAATTTATTCAGAAAATCAGGCTGTCTGATTGGTCCATTTTACGATGAAGGAAATAATCAGTCTTAAAAAAGAAAATTTCTTTCTGGCGTAGCATTACTTAATGGAAAGCAACCTAATATTATTAAAAATTGTTTCACATATGGAAATACATATATCGTCGCATAATTTTAATGCGTCTAATACATTATCAGTGACATTCTTTTGTCAACAAACTCTTGCAGCCAGTATTTTTTCCAGATCGGATATTGGCCTAACAAAATATTTAATAAAAGTTCCTCTTCAACAATATTAAATTAAAATAATAAACCTAACCGCTTTTTCCCTTTCCTCGTCTCTCAAAATAAAGGGGGGGCTATTCCCGCCACCGCCCCCCCCCCTCTGAATCCGCCACTGATTCCATATTAAGCAAAAATAATCGAAACTAACTTTAATTAGCCAAAGAAGCGCATTGAGGGGAGCGCGCTACGCGCTTGACCAACCACGCCCATCACAAAATCAAAATTAATTCAAAGTAACAAAACAAACGCACTACGCGTGATACTCTCTTAAACTAATTCAAATAATCTTTTAAATTTGTATCTATTTAAATAAACTCAATGAATTAGTTTATACGACTTATTATTAAAAGTGACCCCCTTCTAGGGTAACATCTAATTCTAGTAAATCATACATTCAAGTTATTGTTATTTTATTAAACAAAGCCATTAAGAATCATTATTTATAAGAAATTTTCGTCTCACAGTACTTTTGAAACATATTCAACACGAGGCTGTTATATTTTAGAACCAAATATATAAGCGTCGCTTATATCGCTATGCGCAAACTGCGGATGGTTTGGAACCGTTTGAAATCGCTGCTAGAACAAACCTATTATATTATGGTTTTTAAATCCAAAAAAAAAACAGTTTTATTTGCAATTGGTATGAAAAGAAGCTTTATATTATGTTATTATTAACCTTCTGCGATTATACTTTAGGACAAAGTGTACTGGAATTGTGTTTATTAGGAAAAAATTTATGTTGAATTTTAATTTTTTATTTCAATTTATTTTAAGAAAATGTGCTTCATCCGCAAATTTTTTTGCGTTAATGTGTGTTTGATGTAATTTTTCCATAGAACCCAAAAAATGCTTCAAAATCGACGGTGTTCATATGACACCAGAACCAACAAGGGTAAGTATCAAAACCTGTGTGATATATTTTCGAAGCCCGTTTAATATCAGTTTGTCTATCAATTTCCAGATTGAAAAAATAAATTATTCTAAATCGTATTCATTCATTCCAAAGTAATTTCAGTAATACTTCATGAATCGCATTTTTAATCGTATCAATTTCACAATGCTATTTTTATTATTATGATATTCTCATGTTTAGGCTTTCATAACCTACAAAGTTCAATATCGAACTTGGCTTTTTTCAGTCGAATCGATAAATATTCTCAAATGAACTAATTATATTGCACTAAAATCAACAATTTTTCTTGAATTTTCAATCGTTTCCGATGTACTTTGAGTATCTAAGAAATTCGCCACATTTTGTACCACCAGATGTCGCGTCGTGTAACGCACATAGCGAATATATACGCAATAAGTTTTGTTCAAAAACCATTTTTGAACACGTCTTCAAATCTAACGATTTAATTTTTGTACAGTTTAACATTGCACGCCACTGTCCTCGCATTCCAAACAAATTAATACCTTGGCGATACTACTAACGCCATCTCTTGTTTACCACGTGTATCCACTGCGTCGGCAGGCTAAAAAGCTAAACGTTAAGCGTCCTCAAAAGGCCTCCGACCAATCATAGCGCTTCCCGCTTTATGCGGGCGGTATTACTAGCGCCATCTGTTGTAACCACCTTTACTCATTTGGAGCCGGCCGCGCATCCTAAACTCATCTGACCAATCATAGCGTTTCCCGCTATACCTCGGTGACCGAGTCGACAAATCACAGCGCATCCTACACGATAGCCAGTTCACCCAAACTAAAATTCCCTAAAATTCACCTCTTTAATATTCAAATTTCATGAAAACTATTCATTCAACCGGATTTGTATTAAAATTCATAATATTAATTTAGACAACGGGTCATGTTAAGTTTTTACACAATATCTCTGTATTTACATTATTGCACTTTCCATGCCCTAAGCGGTGCATCTTCTCCCACCAGAAGGGGCGGTAACAACTTCTCCAAGTTGCTCTAGTTCCCACGATCCCACGTTCTAGAATTCAGTATTGAGTAAAAAGTAGTCTCTTGAACCTCGACCATGTAAGTCGCAAAAGGCGCACCCCCGTTTCTAGCCGGCTGGCGCGAGCCGCCATGCCGGCAAGTTTTCACGTTTTGAGACCTCATCATCTCTAGTTCGTTACTCAAGTGATATAGTGATATCCTGCCACAGTCATTGTCACATCAAGCCTACAATAAGGTATTTATTGGCAAACTTAATGCCATTATTCTCCCGCCGAGCAATGGCGTCCCAATTGGTCTTATCCATGGGAGTTCTACAATCGAGCCCTGTCTCAAACCACAGTCAATCGAGCATAGTCTCGGAACTAGAGTAAGTAAACGAACATGTTTACAATCACATTCTCACTAAGCCTACAAAAAGGTATATTTCGGCATCTACTGCCATTATGAAGACCCACTGATCTCTAGTACTAAACCTACAAAAAGGTATATTTCGGCATCTACTGCCATTTTGGAGACCCACTGATCTCTAACTCTCAAAGGCTGTGCCATGCGCTGCACAGTCCCTAATGGTATTTTCCATTGCATTTTCAACATTCTATATCACGAGGGTACCACTGGTTGCTACACTCTTGCCTTATTCTAATATAAGGATTACTCTGCACTAGCCTGCATACATACTCATGCCTTATTCTCATATAAGGATTAAACGGCACTAGTCTACCAATATACTCAAGCTATCACAATGCTACATCCCATACGCGGATTTCTGCTTACCTATGCTACCTGCATAGCATACCTACTAATCATTCATGCGTGCACCATTAAGCCGCATTCACAAGGCATTCATGTCATGCCAATATTCACTAACTGCATACCAGTCAAACCACTACATTTCAGTCATTCTTGTTTGCAAGAAATTGAACAACATTGTAAATAGAAGCTAGCCATAGATCTAGCTAGTGTTTTTCAAAGTGACTTTCCCCCAGTGTTAGAAGATAACTTCCTGAACATTGAACGTTTCTCGTCAATGGTGTTCATAGTGTACATATTAGCTTTTAGGTGGACTTTAAGGTAATACTAATCCTGATATTATCGCTTGTATATTGTATTTTATATCACAGCTAAATCAGCTAACATAGTTGATAAGCAGCTGTTCCGCAGGAACTCTAACAGACATTTAACTGTACATAGCTTCAAGGTTATGTTTATAACCATACATTAGTTTAGTACCACAACTGTTTAGGCAATGCTTTAGTTTTTAAGAGTATTATTTATGTCATATTTTTCAAGGTCGAAATTTGCCTCGACTGATATTGTTCATATCGTAGCACTGACTACATACAATAATTCACTGTTTATATTTTTTTTTTACTACTAACATGAAAAATCACCATTATTTACTCCATTCCTCAAATGAGAAGTAACACTTCTCACCCTAGGTAAATAATAATATTAAAAAAAACCTAGGTCAATAATGAAACGGAAACGGAAAATGTCAAAATGTCAAACTTGTTAGTTTGACAACTAGTTGTCATTTCGGATTATTTGAAAAATGAAAAGGAAATGATTAATTTCAAAATCTAATCAATTCAAATAATGATAAGGATTGTATCAGTGCTATTAGTAAGAAAATTATATACAGTATGACTCACTTTTCATGACTCCCCATAATATTCTTATTAATAATGCGATTTTGTAAAAATTTAGATGGAAAGAAGGTACTTTGTATGTATGGAGCTGTCAGGAGATTATTAGCGTTTTTTTGGCGAGTAACCACGGTTAACTACAAGTAATACTGAAGTAAGTGCCAAGCGGGCACCCCACCACAAATTGTACTGTCTGCTTCTGTCTTCGCCAAAATACCGTAGTTAGATCTTGCATTGCTAGAAAAGAATATAGATATTTTGCATATTTATTTAAAAATGATCAGTTTGATCAGTGCAGAACGTTTACTCATATTTTTAATGACAGAATGGTGGCCTCTGGAGATAAGCAAACTAATGGTATTTTTCTATGAATATGTTCAGGATACTTTATGCTGCACAAATCCCATTTGGGGCACGTTTGTGTAGAAATTCCGATGCGTATGAGGCTTCTATAGAAGAATTTCATGAACGGATAATTTACAAACTTGTTCAGAATGGAAAAGCAAACATTTCACATGTTTAACGTTTCAAAATTAATCCGCCATCACTCCATCAAACCTCGAGTACCACACCTCGTCACGTATGTAAATTGTAGTAAGCCGTAGTTGAAAAATGATGATGTAATAGTGACATCACGAAACTTCCCCTCACTTACCACAATTAAATTAATCCTCGTGAAAACAAAGCAGTATCCTGTAGTATGCCGTGGTTAATTGTAGTTAGCTCGCGAAAAAAACGCTTCTTGTTACGATATCTGTCAGTTAGACAACTGAACTTCCAGGCTACTTGATATTTCGAACTATTTGAAAAATAAGTAGAAAATGACTAATATAAAAATCAAATCGAATCAAATATGGTAATATATCAGTTTTAGTAGTAAAAAAAATTCTATATATACCTCAGTTGAGAAGGCCATTATTAACCTCGCACATTATATCCTTCGGCGCTCTGCGCCTCAGGATATAAAAGTGCTCGGTAAATAATGGCTTACTTCTCAACCTAGGTATATAATATACTATTTTTACTACTAACATGATAAAGCACCATTATTTACTCCATTCCTCAAATGAGAAGTAACATTTCTCACCCTAGGTAAATAATAATATTAAAAAAAACCTAGGTCAATAATGAAACGGAAACGGAAAATGCCAAAATGTCAAACTTGTTAGTTTGACAACTAGTTGTCATTTCGGATTATTTGAAAAATGAGTAGGAAATGATTAATTTCAAAATCTAATCAATTCAAATAATGATAAGGATTGTATCAGTGCTAATAGTAAAAAAATTATATATAGTATGACTCACTTTTCATGACTCCCCATAATATTCTTATTAATAATGCGATTTTGTCAAAATTTAGATGGAAAGAAGGTACTTTGTATGTATGGAGCTGTCAGGAGATTATGTTACGATATCTGTCAGTTAGACAACTGATTTTCCAGGCTACCTGATATTTCGAACTATTTGAGAAATAAGTAGAAAATGACTAATATGAAAATCAAATCGAATCAAATATGGTAATATATCAGTGTTAGTAGTAAAAAAAAATGTATATATACCTCGGTTGAGAAGGCCATTATTAACCTCGCACATTATATCCTTCGGCTCTACGCACCTCAGGATATAAAAGTGCTCGGTAAATAATGGCTTACTTCTCAACCTAGGTATATGATATACTATTATGTGTTTATGAGCTTCTAGTTATTTTCAAGTAAAGTAACTTATTATAATATTCATATAATTCTAAAGCTTTTTGTTTTATTTACAAAATGACTTTAGAACTAGCACTATGGTAAAATTTCAGTGCCTAAGAGCACATCTCTTTTTGTTCAGAAAATCGATCAAGATCTACTCTGAAACAAGTTTTAACAATTATTAACCGCCATGCCCTTTTCATTCTCAACAAACGCCTTGTATATACAGAGAGTGTTCGGAAATTGCTAAAATCAAGGAGTGATTAAAAATATATATAACATGGGTCTATAAATGATTCCTAAGATCGTTGAAGCCCTTTGGACATGCCTCTCAAAATGTAGCTTCTGTTTTATATTTCCAGAACCACTTCGAGTTCAGGTATGCATTTTGGTTCAAGAACCAATAATTGTGGTACCCTGCTCCTATTAATCAGATTGTTGAGCGGTTCAAAGGACTTTTGTGTTTATCTACCCTTGCGAGTGGTTTCCAGGGTTAAGTAATAATAATAATAATAAAAATAGTAATAATTAGAGCAGACGAGAAGTTAAGCAATTTAGGTGGGCTCGTCCTTGCATTTCATATATGAAGGTGAATATCTGCGACATAGATTGAGAAGAAACGACTGCTAAGTAATTAGAATAAATGTGATTTATTACATTTAAAAATATGAATGAAAATATGATGCAAGTTCTGGTGTATGGTACAATCTCGATATCTAAGTGAAAATATTTTGATATAGGCCTTATATTGGCAATGACGGTAGAAGGAATATCATATAATTGTTATTAAAGTTTATAAATGCACTCAGTCTAATGAGTCACTGAGCTAATAAAGTTCGTTTGCACATACTAATTGTTATTAGGAGCACTAAAAGCACTAAACACATAATATTCCTACGGCCCTTTGGAATGTATGATTTCGCCATATATCGTCTTTAATTTCGAACGCTGGTAGCATTGATGCATTTGTATTACTGGTAGTTCAAGAAACGTTTCACTACTTATGTAAATGAAACTTCGGTATAAAAGGGTAGAGATAATTAAGTGACGTAGGTATTTCCTTGAAATATATAACTTTTGATACTTGTATAATGGTTTGTCTTCTGCGTTACAAAGGAATATGGAAAGTAATAGAATTACTTCGACTTAAGGCTGACATTTCAAGAGAATTAGTTAGAAAATTAGCACTTCATATGTTAAGATTTTGAATAGAGATTTAAAATACTTTAACTGTAGACTTTAACTTTAAGGCAATAAAAGTTCCACTGGGATCACAGAACTAGCTTTAGATTTTAGCTGATTATAATACACTACTGTATTAATTTATCTTCCTTTCATTTCAACTACTATATTGTAAACTAGAAAGCGTAATAACAAAAGAACACTCAGTCTAATGTTTGAACTTGATACTTGACATTGAAAGATCAAATATTATGAGTATTATCTAAACATGTTTTAAAAACAATCAGTCAATTATCAACAAAATTTAGTATAAAAGAACGAGCAAATCAAGTAGACGACAACTTATCTGGTTGAGTAGTTCCCTTTTAATTAAGGCAAAACGCTCCTCCTGTAAGCTCAAACCCTCCCTATCCTGATGATCTGGTTAAGTAGTTCCCTTTTAATTAAGGCCAAACGCTTTTCTGGTGACCAGGATCAAACCTCCCGACCTTGACTATCTGGTTAAGTAGTTCCCTTTTAATTAAGGCCAAACGCTTTTCTGGTACCAAGGTCAACCTCCCGATCTTGACTTTCTGGTTAAGTAGTTCCCTTTTAATTAAGGCCAAACGCTTCTCTGGGAACCAAGATCGAACCTCCTCTATAGTGATGTCAGTGTAAAAGTAAAGTGTAAAAGTAACGTAAAGCTTAAAGTAAAAAGTAAAGTGAACCATAGATAAAAGTGAAACCTAATTATAGAATGCCGATATAAATTAAACAAATATAAACGCCTCCTAAAAATCTAAAATAAAAGTAAAATACATTCCAAGGTTACCTACTAGCAAATTATTTCAAGGAAAACGCACTAGATCGAGTCCGGACCCTCCTAGAAGCTTCGTTGACACGTGGTAGAGAACGCCATTTTTGATCCCGAGAACCAAGTAGCAGGTCTGTTCCAGTCGTCGACACGTTTTGGAGGCAGCCGTTTGATCCCCGTACATCGGACCGAGGACCATGGATTCGCCGAGGAGATATCCTTTGGAGGTGCCGTTCTAATCCGCAGTGACGTTTTTTGGAGGCAGCCGTTCAGATTCCTAACGCCGGAGGCGTTTCAGATGCAGTGAAGTCACAGGATGGAAGTACCTTTTCGACCTTTCTACAAGTAACGCCATTCTGACTCCCGGACACATAAGTATATATCGTCATTTTCTTTCTAAGCCATTCTTTGACAGGTGCTGTTTTAATTGCGGACGTACAGGGTCAGTCAAATTTTTTTGTCTTTCGTCGGAATTAAATAAATCTGCAAACACAATTCATAGCCATTGGGATCCACAAGGTTAAAATCATGTACCAGCCTCTCTTCAGATTTGAGATACCATCAATCAACATTATTATTGAGTATTACAGAAGAGGACCATAATGAAGAAGAAAATTTTCAGCAATTTTAAATTTTAAACACAAATATCAATAGTATCATACCTTAGATAAAAGAAAAAAATCACCCTTATGAGAGAAAAAAATAAGCAGTCTATGTAGATATAGAGAAATGTAGCTAAAGTATAGTTACAATTTTAAACGCAAGGTGTTAGAGATAGGTACCGTATTGGGAAACTCATAGCAAAAACACTTGGGCGATGGATTAAGTGAAATATTGAGGAGTAAAATGGAGAAAAGTAACTAGGAAATAGAGTTACCGTTGCAAACGCAAGTGTTAACGATTAGTATCCTATTGGGAATATCGTATGGTGAAACACAAAGGCGTGGACATAAAGCATAGTTGAAATCATATAAAACTCTTATCTAAGGTACATACAGTAACAGTAACTAGAAGAAAGTAGCGCAAATATAGGAAGAAACCAGCATCTATAAAGAAACAATACACTAAGGTGATACGACAAACTGGACCAGGATCGGAGGGAACCAAGAAAAAATAAATAAAAATAACTAAAAACCCGTAACTAAGTAATTAGACACAAAGAAACCAAAAATTAAGCAAAAAGTAACCAAAACTAAGTAAATACAAAGAGACCAGACACTAAGAAGAAATCAGAAACCAAGCAACTAAATATAGGAAATTAGGGAATATAAATAAAAATAGGACAAATATGTTAGGAATATGTAAATAGAATTTGGAACGCGAATGTTGATGATCAGTATCTGAGAAAAAAGAGAAAATCATAAGGCAAACATGTAGGCATCCAAAGAGAAAGAAGGTTCATATAGAGAAAAATGGAGGTATATATAACTTAGAGAAGTTATAATTTTCAATGCAAGTGTTAATGACAGGTACCACATTTGGGAAATCATTGTAAAAACACGGAGGCATTAGAAAAGCACAAGTTATAATTTTAAATGCAAGTGTTTGACGATAGTACCATTTTGAGAAAAACACATAGGCATTTAATTATAAAAGGAATCAAAGAGTTGTAGTATTGAGAGTACGAGAATTATAATATTGAACTACATTAAAAAGAGAAACTAGAAAGTAAAATTATATAGAGGTCACATAGGGAATGTTGTAGCCAACTGTCGAAGAGAAGTACCTTATAGGGAAGATCATAAGACACTTGGGCAACATGTCAACCTAGGAGATGAAATTGGAATCTACATAGGGATACATATGTATAGATGCATATATAAAGTTATAAGGAAAGATAGACATAGTAAACTAGAGTAGTAATAGAAACAAAGGAAAATAAGTTAAAAGTTATAAATAAGAGGAAAAAATGAGAGAAAATACATCACAAAAGTCACAATTGTTACAATACATAGAGATAGTTAAAATCTATAGACAAAATATGTAGACAAACATAAATAAAGAATTATGTATAAAAATTTACTGTGAAGAAATAGAACATAAAATAAGATAAAATAAGGAATTAAAATACGTCGCCGTAGCATATAGAACCATAGAAATAAGCGAATAAATAGCATATAGATAGCAGAAAACTTAGATTAAGTAAATAGAGATAAATAAATAACCATGGATGAAATAAGAAGAATTACAGTCGTACATTACATACAATTCTAAATTTACACGACCATACAGACAGCAGCATAAATCTTGTAAAAGGCACCTATTATTAATGATAAATTAAACATAAGCATACCTGCATACCGATCATGTTTTACAAATTAAGCGAAAAAATTGTAACTTGTATAGGTAATTTACACCGAGAAAATATTCAATTGTCTTCCTTGGATATTGGCCATATTCCAGGGGGGATAATAATTAATAATACTAGTATTCAAATAATATCATCAGTCAAAGCAACATAATTGACGTCACTGTAAATTACGTATACATGTATTAAATATCTACTGTTATTTTTAAATTCCGGCAATGTTTACTATCAATGAAAACAAGATATCAATATTATATAATCACAAATAGTCGGCAATATTTCTCAAGGCAGACCAAGTTTACGTGCTAATTTTTGTTATTATTTTAAAAACAAAACCCGTCACAGAGAGTTACGATGTACATTTCAAAAAAATAAACAAGCAAGCGATCGACTTGGAATTCGCTGACAATAGTTGAAATAGAAATAGGCACTTGTAGGACATGCTAATACCTAAATATAATTCAGATAATTTGAATATAATTTTAAGCGTATTATAATTTATGGAAATATCAGCCGGCGATTTTATAAGTTAAAAAATAAAAAAGCAATGATTGGTGTAAAATAAATATTTATGGGAATAATATACAGAGGGAAAAAAATAATAATAATAAATATAATGGAAATAATTAGTGGAAAATAAATATAGATAAGTTAAAAATAAACATCTGAGCTGGTGTCCTGCCGGAATACATAATGGAAAACTCGAAGAAACATATTGAGGGGCACACCGTTCAATTGATTTTTTTTAATTCTTACCAAGGGGACGTCCGGCAGGGCCCGCCTGGCCTCCCTGCGGTAAGCGCGAACGAATCTTCTCTCTTTAACAGAAAGAAAGGGGGGGTGAAAGAATACGACAATCAAGCAACAAGGGAAAATTTTTCAAGGGATTATACATTTTTTTACGGCAGGGCACTTCCATCATGAACACTTTAAATTCTATGGCACAAAAAATGTTTTACAAATAATTGGAAATATATAGGATACAGTATATAACGGGATACTGGGTCAGGAAAAATGCAAGGTATCAAAAAATAATTCTCGATTGTTTTAACACCAATATGTTTTTTAATAATATTTACAGCAATGTTCAATTTCGGCTAAACATACACGGCAGACCAACTAAAAATAATATGATACTTGCATATGTTTAAGGCACCAGTTAATAAAAATATGATTTTAAATAATAATTAATACCGGGTGAGAAAAAATTGAAATGACAGAGGGAGTTTTTTTAAGATAGAAAACAAAATGTTAATACTAAGCACTTATATTTTTTATATATTTGTTACATGTACCGGAAGCACCCCCTAGGCAATGGCGATGGAGTCCTGATATACACAGCAGCCAAAAAGGAGTCCGACAAAGATTCTGAACTTAGTAAGGACGCAGATCGAGACCCCTTGGCTGGAATCCAGGACCGAATTATGCTAGGGACAAGTGCTCAGACATAACCTAAATTTAAGTAGGTACAGAACGATATGACTATTCGAACATTGAGGACAGCTGGTTGTTATTATTTTGAGGAGTTCCACCCCTTTTCTTTTTATACTCATAAAAAAAATTAGTTTTTGAGCGTCTCTAAGATAACGAATTTAATTACTTCTCTTCTCAAGCAAGTCTTTATTTTTTGAGCAGATTTTTTCCATTTTGAACCTTCTAACCATAAAAGATGTCTTGCATTGGGGACCAATGCTGGTTGAGGGAGGGCATGCGTAAACTAGAAAGCGTAATAACAAAAGAACACTCAGTCTAATGTTTG
>MU182331.1:110474-159320 GCA_016904865.1 Pissodes strobi
AACAAGTCATGCCTCATGGTGTCAAAAGCACGTGAAAGGTCAAAATTAATACACGGAGACCTGCTCCTTCCGTCCAAGTTATGCATTATAAATTTGATTAACTCTAATAAGGCAAGTTCAGTTGAACGTCCCTCCCGAAACCCATATTGGGATGAATTTACTATTTTGTTTATACCAATAAAATGTTTTAAGATGTCACAAAATGCGTTTTCATAAACCTTAGAGAATACAGAGAGCAAGGAAATGCCACGATAATTAGACATTTGTTCCACCGATCCTTTTTTATGTATAGGAACAATTATAGATTGTTTTAATAAGGTGGGAAATAAACCATCATCAAATGATTTATTCATCAATGTCGCCAGAGGAAACTTCAAATGCTCTATTACATGACCCAACAGTGAAAATCCTTCAGAATTTTTTCTCGAAACTTTTTTTAGAATAGTACCAACTTCATCAGGCAATATATGAAGTAAACTCATTTTTTGGGACGCCAATGTAGCATTCTTTGCGTAATAATTTTCATTTAACTGTGGAGGATTCTGTGGTATTAATTTTTTAGAAGCATCCAGGAAAAAAGTGTTAAAAGCTTCCGCAGACTTATCTAAGTCAATAATAGTATCTCCATCCTTAAGTTTATTAGGCAACGAGCTTAAACCTTTATTGGTGGTCTCACTCTTTATTATATTCCAAACCGCAGACGATCTATTATATGATGCTAATATTTTGTTATTGAAATAATGTCTTTTAGCGTTGTAGATACTTTTTTTGTGTATTTTTTTCAATTCAGAGTAAGTATAATATAACAATGGACAATTTGAGTGTTTGTAGGTTTTATAAATGTCACGAAGAAGTTGACCCCGGTTTTTAATTTCTGGTGTAATCCAATCGTTATTTTGATGCGATTCTTTTTTTTTATAATAATACTCTTCTGGAAAGCACAAGTCGACTATTATTGAAAATCTTTTGAAAAAAAAAACAAACATTTCATCCGCATTTTGTCCCTGTTCAAAACAAGCATTCCAATTTTCACCCGCCATCGTATCAATAAAATTCTTTATATTAACAGCAGACCCAAAATGTCTACGATACATGAAACGACAGACATCACTATCAACAACCTGGTTACCCAAAAAAGCAATTCGCTGCATAAAATGATCAGAGAGATCACAAAAAACAGTATCACAGGCAAGTTCAGAAAAACTTAAATTTGTAAAAATATTGTCAATTATAGAACCTCGTTGACCCTGCACTCTCGTAAAGTCTTCTATACGAGGTGAATAACCAAATGCGGAAAACAAGTGCAATACATTTTTTGAGTCAATATCTAAATTATTGGGATCAAAATTAACATTAAAATCACCACATACAAAAGACCTTACAGAAGCAAAATGTTTTGTAGACATAATTTGATCTAGTATCCTATTAAAATCAACAATATATATACAAGCATAAAATATTTACAGTACTATCATTCAGTATTACTTTACAGGATACAAATTCAAGAATATTTTCAACAGGCTCTATCTTAATATTAAGGTTTTGGCAATTTATACGCATTCTTACAAATACAATTACGCCTCCGCCTTTACTGCCTATTTTATATTCTGGCAAAATTACATGCTTGATATCACTTTCGGTAAATCAAGTCTCTGTCAAACGTACAATATGTGGAAAGTTCAATGACTCTGATAAAACATAGAGTTCTGTCAATTTAGTTCTAGCACTTCTAATATTCAAATGGCAAATCACGATTTTGTCATCTTTACCCAAAGAAACCTCCTGAACTGCTTAACCACAACTCCCATTGGCCACCTATTGGGGTCATAACACTGGGAGAGCAGGTCATCATTATGAGAAATACTTACACGAAAGGCACAGTCCAAGTTACTCACCTCAAATTGAAGTTTAGGTCATTGGGTTGTCAGATGTTCACGAACGTTATCTTCAGTAGTTGTTTTACATCATCGACCGACGTACATCCAAATCTTGGATTCAGGGGCCCTAAATCCATTGGAAGTTGTACTATTTGAACTACCCCTAATGACTCTTGAATCATTTTTTTTTGCTGTTTTGTGCCATGTTAGTGGAACGTTGACTAGGTTCAGAAGATCTAACAGATTCCTGCCTTTTACAAAGTGTCTTGGTTTTGCATATAGGCTGCAACAAAGAAGGACTGTCGACGCTAATGATTGTGTCCACAGAGCCCGAAGACTCATTGAGTTCGTCCGTTTCGTTGGAGATTTTAGACAGTCGAAGTGCTCTCAATTCCAATTCCAAAACGCTAATTTTATCCACAAGAGGTTGCATGGCCGAGTTCACTACAGATTCAATAATTTCTCTATTGTCTGATTCTTAGAGTATGGTATGATACAAATGCAGAAGATCAATCAAGGACAAGTTTACCTGAGTAATTGATACACAATTATTATAGTTGTATATATTGTATAACTTTGTGAATATAAAACACACACAAATACTTGTATTTCATAATATTAATGCCGCTTTGTTGGAGTTTGCACTTCTGTCGTGTGGTCTTAAGCACACGCTTTTTGCCCTCAGCGGTAACATAACATTGCCCAATACGGACGCTCGATACGATATACTATTACTATATAAAGAAGAATTACGTTTCGCTAAAAAGGAAAATTTTAATGACAATTGCAGAATTAAGTGACTGGCTGCTCCCCCATCAAGAAAGGGCCACTGTTTACTTCTTAAAATTATTAAGCTAATTCAATTTAGAATATGCGATTTCACAAGTTATAAATGTATCTGCTAGAGGGACTTTGAACGTATTTTCATCCTGTATAGCTACAGAGTTAATGCAATTCATCAAAATACTCATTTGGCTGAGAAAAGAACATATTAACATTTCAAATAATTCCACTAGTGTACGAAAACGTACAAGGTATGAGATGCCCTTTATTTCAAATTAAGTCTCTTCGTTTCACATCATCTTGAACGCTAAAAGTTTATAGCGTTAAAATCTCATCTAGTTCTCCTAGCTCAACAATGTAATTACTTTCCTAGAGCAAGCCAATTTAGCCAGGTTTGATCAAACTATGTTAAAAAGTTCATTTCGTGCTTAGTAATTTTTTATATGTATAACGTGGTAATATTTTCTCTGTACACTCAATTTATAGCCGGTGTAGTATAATAGCCTATTTTTATCTTGTTTGATCAACTTAATTATTACCATTTTATATTATAAAATGTTATTACTAATTTTTACCACAAAAATAAAAATTTTGTTATTCTAAATTTATTAATATAATGATTTGTATTATAATACCATAACAAGGTCACGTCAAGCGCCAGGAGCATTCATTCGATCGTTGATTGAAGAAAAGAAAGAAGTAGTCACATGCTTCAAGCATTTCATTGAGAGATCCTCTTCATTAGTGGCCAAGGTGGTACCATTAATCCTGAGACTTCTCTCATTTCTGACCAAATTGCTGATTAAGTAAATGTTGAAGTGATTTTTTTATCTTTTCGTTTCGTATCTTTGTCTTCTATTGCCAAATCTCTATCGCCAAATTTAGGTTTCAGCAATTTTCAACGTTTTCCTTTGCCTGTATTGATGAAAAAATATTCAAAAGTGC
Source organism: Pissodes strobi (assembly GCA_016904865.1). Lineage (NCBI taxonomy): Eukaryota > Metazoa > Arthropoda > Insecta > Coleoptera > Curculionidae > Pissodes > Pissodes strobi. The sequence goes on from MU182331.1 coordinate 114,080, forward strand.
ATATTTTCACCACCGCCACCGCTGCCATATTTTTTTTTTAACTATTATTTTAATTTCTGATGTTTTCTTAATTTTTCTTAAAACCCGCTTGAAGCGATTTTTTATCAAAAACTTACCAATCGAGTCCTAATAATTTCACTATTCCCACTCTTGGAAGGATAATTGTAACTATTTCTCTAATCCACTCGCCCAAATACAAAGTCGCGTGAATGAATGGCCCGCTACTGAAAATATCATTAGCAATTTTTCAATTTGCATTGCCCTAAGCCAGAAATAAAGCATACATCCACATCTATTGCAGAATAGCATACATCCGCATCTCTTGCAGAATAGGGGAACAGTCATTATTTTTTAAATAATACATAGGAATTGCCTTCCCTCGGGGGACCCATTTTTTACATATTCGGAAAAGGGAGCATCCGGGGGTGAAGCCCTAAATTGGAACTCCTTGAGGCCCATAGCCCTGAAATGGGGCCGCTGGTACGGGACCCATCTTTCACAGATTTTAAAATGGGGCCCTCGGGGGGCGAAGCGCACATACGGGTATTTGAATGATATACGCGGCCAAAAATATTTCTTGCTCTTTATCTATTTTAAACGATATTACTTAATAAAATAAAGGTCTTAATGTTTGGTTCAGGCCTATTTAATGATAAAAAGTAACAGAAAAAATTCTAACATTCGTCAGACAAAATATTTTCATCTTCACTGTTTAAAGAATACACATCTGTTTTATTTGGCTTTGCAGATATGCGAAGTGTAACCGTTTCGGGTAAAAAGGAGTCCAATTTTCTTTTTTTTTACTTTCCTCATGCTACTTAAGCGTGGATCGGAACTTAAAAGTTTTCTATTAAAAATATCTCTGTTGCAGTTTTCCCTGGAGAATTTTCGCGCGAAGTCTTGGCGATATGCTCGAAAATGTTTATTTCACGCTTCAGCAGCCTCTTCGGAAAGATGTCCAATAGGCAACGGCGCATTTTTTATTATAGCTGCACTGAGGATAAGAATTTTATGCATAGTTGGGGTCATTGGGTGCCAGGGGTATAAACTAACATATAAGCGAGCAGTATCTAATGCATATTGGTCGTATTTTTTGAATCAATTATATATCCGCTTGAAATTACCTCTAGAATTACCTTAAATCTATATATTAGATCGTTACTTATGCCTCTTATTTCTTGCAGTTTAGAGTCTTCAAAAAATCTCCTGCTCGTGTTGCCGTCATTTGTGTTACCAAAATTTGCCTTTGGCACATCTACCAACAATCCAGCCTCTTTTCGAAATCTGGCCTGAATTTCCGGCCATATTTTTTTCTGTTTCTGATTTTTTCTCCCTGTACTTTTTTACTGGCAATTTATAACCTAAGTGGAGAATACTTTCAAAAAGACGGATTCTGGCATGCAAAACTGAAAGCCCAAACTCTGTAGCTTCAAAAGAGGTTTCTTTTTGAACTTCCAATTGGATGAATTCTTTAGAAGTTGCCCCACATATGTAACATTTGCTAGTTGATTTCGTGCCAGTAGCAGCATTGCAGACCTTGCCGTCTACCATTGTCATGATAAAGACATGGTTAACTAAAAACTTCTCCCCATTTAGGACAACCTCTGTTGCATTAAGCGACTGCGCAGAATTTTTCACATAGTCAATTTCCTCTTTTGTTACATCAACACTTTCTTTAATGAAACGGAATCTTATAGGTCGGCAGTACCTTGGAGATTAAGGTGTTGGATTTTCCCATAGTATCTTTTCACCTTCTTTACCACAAAGCAGTCTTAAAGGTACAAAACAACTTTGAAAAATGATGGCGTCTGAGTCAGCATAATTTTCAAATGTTTGTTTATATTGAGATTGCTGTGATCCATCACAACCCCATTTGCAAATAATTTTAGGCTGATGGTTCTCTCTTGCTCTCTCAATGTCATTAGAACCTCTTTCAGGTAGGTAGGCAAACGCCTTACGGTGAGATCAACCAAAGGTTATAAATTACATTCGGCGCAGATACTTGTTACTCTACATTCTTCTATGGGCGGATAACATTCTTGTTTTGCTTTTTGCAAAAGGCTGTAACAGGGGAAGAACTTCTTGTTCGTATTTCTAATAACTTCATATTGTCGACGAGTTAAATCTGCTTCCACGAACATTTGCAATGCTTCTGTTGGAGAAAGTGCACAAGTTTCTCCTGTTTTTGATTTAGAAAATGCCTTCTTATATTTGGTAGCACGTGTTGGTGTAGTACTAGTTATTTCTCTCAATATATCAGCAGCATCTCGTTTTCCAGTTTTACGTAACTCAACCTGAGCAAGCGAAAGAACTAAAAGGAGAAAAACCACGGAGATTCGGTCTACTTTGGAAAAGGAAGTTATCCCTTTTCCAAAGTAGACCGAATCTCCGTGGTTTTTTTCCTTTTAGTTCTTTCGCTTGACTCTTCAAATGACTTCAGTGGTCATTTGTGTTACCACGGGAATTTGAATGGTTCCTTCTAGCCATGATCGATTGTATTTAAGAAATACATCTTTCTTTTTATGGGCTTTTAACCACTTTTGTTTAATTTGTGACTTAAAATGTGAAAAAGTATGCTTAAGGCTATCGATTTGATCTTCAATGTAATCTTTACTGGATAAAAGTTGCTCTTTTAAAACATTTAGTTTTTCTTCTAAATTAGGTAAATCCAGATTCTTCATTCGTTCGAACAAGTGCTTTCGGGTCACAACTCTTACTCCCGAGGGGCCCTGTGAACCTAAAACAAAAGGGTAGTATAATGCATTAGGACGTTATTGTTACGTTACGATTAAGTTTTACATAAAAAACAGTTTGATAAAAAATGTTATGCAAAAGTGTATAACTAGCGCCCTCTATATGCAACGTAAAAACTAAGTATATACTCGAATTTCCCGTCACTAAGAACCCCCCATTCCAAATTTGTACGCAATTTTTTTTAAATTTACCAAATGATTAAATAAAAATTAAATTGGACATCAAACTGTAACACCCTGTATCTCCCTAGCGAGCGACATTTTACTGAGGCATTTTTAGCTCGTACGATATATTTTGACATTTACTATCTGCAGTTACTCTATGTAACAATCATTACGGACCACCCTGTATATACATTTTTTTAAATAAATCTAACCTAATAAAAAAGTACCCTAATAGTGCTTACCCGCGGCTAATTTTCTAATTAGTCAATGCTGAAGACTTTAGACCTTCTACTGAATTAAAATGTATACACTGAAAAAACAATTTGATTGGCTCAAATGCGTACGCACTTGAATCAATTGCGCCATGCATTTGATATATGCCAAATGCACTTGATGCAAATTCAGGACACATTTGGGATAAACGACTAAAATTCCTTGTTCCAAAAGGGTATGTTTTTGTCATAAAAGCATAGCAATTTGTATGATTTTATGCCAAAGTTTCAACTCTGTCTACAAAGTCCATTATGATTTTTTAATAAAGCATTGCCAATTTGCAACAAAAGCACTGCGAATTTGCAACAAAAGTATTATAAATTTGCTAAAAAACACTGCGAGTTTGCTACAAAAGCACTTCGAATTTGCGACAAAAGTATTGCGAATTTGCTAAAAACCACTGCGAATTTGCTACAAAAGCTCTGCGCATTTGCGACAAAAGTATTGCGAATTTGCAACAAAAAGCCACGTCGAATTTCTCCTAAAAGCATGCGAGTTTATCTGTACAGGGCGATAAGTTATATGTACCCCTTAAAAACTATTTTACAATTTTTTAAGCCGACTAGTAAAAAAGTTTTTGGGTAGGTCCACATATAACTGATCGCCTTGTACAGACAAGCACACATGTTTTTGGGAAAAATTCGCCATGGCTTTATCTCACATCGCCCTATATACTTCTCAAGATACTCGATTTTAGAGTAATTTACCCAAATAGCACAAATCAATTATAACGTTAAAAAAGTGTTCATATCAAAAAGTCTTTGGAAAAATATATGACCTAAATATAACGTGGGTGTCGGTAGAATGTATAGAGATACACAGAAGGAATATTGAAATATGGTTTTATTAGTTTCTTTTCATGTAACAAAAATAACATTTTGACATTTTTGTAAGGCTAACAAACACTAGGTAAAAGACACTTGAGTTATTTAAAATAAACAAAAGCACTTATATGAAGTGAAATCTTTTAAAAGTGCTTTGTTGAAGGTACAAAAAAGTAATACTAATACGAACTTGGTAACAGCAAAAGTACATTAGCTAATGAAAATAAACAGAAGCACTTATGAACTGAAATGTTTGACAAAAAAGTGATCCTGTTGAAGGTACAAAAAAAAAATAAAGATCACTGTTTAGTAGTTTTATATATACTCGTACTTGTCTAATACGAACTCCAACAAAAAGTTGCAATGCCAAACCTATCTTAAAACAAAAATTATCAACACTGATCCAGCTAATTTCTTCAGCATTGTTGGTAATTACATCAGGTTCTAAAGATTTTATTTACCATCACCAATCTTTCAGGCTTTGGATAGCTTCTGTCAGCTTTTTATCTCCCAGAATATTTTGTTCGAGAATGCTTGCTTCTTCTTTTTTTGGTAATAATTTGATTATATCTAATCCGTCAATATTTTGCGCTGCAAGAAAACAAATCATAGTTTAGCCAAGGGCGGATCTGACAATAACCCAAACGGATATAAGTTTAAACCAATAATAATAATTAAAAAATCATAATGTATTTTTTTTAATCGGCCCTTAATTTTAGCAACAAGACATGAGTATATATAAGCAATAAAGAGTCGGGCTCAAAATTTTCACGAAATTGTAAAAAAATCCAAAGATTTTGATGTCAGAGACTGGGACTTTGCTACAAATGCTTGCGCGTTTAGCCAATAAGCAGAAATGTTTTTGGAAACTTCCATCAAAACACCAACATTCTATTGAAAAAAGATGGACGCACTGACGCACACCAACGCGTGGTTGGCAAGTTATCTGATGACTTAGGAGTTTTCTGAGCTGATAGCTTCACAATTCAAAATCTTCATAGTGTTTAATATTATTACGCTACAAATGTACTATTATGTGTATTATATACATATATAAATTATTATCTAATCATAGTTTAGAGCGGCATTGTATACGTATAATTTTAAGGTATATGTCACGATAAAGCCTATAGATTAGTTAAAAGAAAGATTTTGATCAACCAACATTGTTGTCATATAAATTTTTAAAAAATCATAAATAGAAGGAAACTGTCATAACTTACATACCTTAACATTTTGATAACGCCACATCACCAAGAATTCTTTCACATTACTCATGATCATGTATTCACCATGGAAAAGACACGCGGACCTGTTCAATTCGATGTTCAAGAGAAACTGACTACCATCGAGGTGTAGGAAACCACGCCTCTCGAAATGCACCTATGCCAAAAGCACAGACCCGTTACCAAAAGCATGGCATTTAGCTCTAGAAGCTCCCGAATTTGATATAAAACCAGCTCATTTCACTCTCTGGATAGGAGAAATAACATGGAGAAATTGGCCCAAATTCAGTAATTTTGTGCTAAAGACCGACTTGCTAACAAAAACATGGCTTTAGCCAGAAACTCCCTAATTTGACTTAAAAGCATTTCATTTGGTTCAAAGGCATAATAGGGCAAATGCGCGGTGAATTTGACTCAATTGCAGTGGTTTCGGTTAGCGCAAAAGCAATGCCATTGAAATTAAAGAGTCTCCCTTGCCACAAAAGCAAAAAGGGCAATTGCGCGAGTTCATTTGCCATTAAAACATCAGTTTTTTTCAGTGTAGCTGGATTTAACTTGGAAGTACAACAAATATCTTAAAAAAACAAAAAAATTTCTATAAAATTGCCAGTAATATGTCTTACTATTCAAGTGCTAAAACCAAATCTTAAAATTATAAAGAATCGTCGAAATTATATGGTAGTTAGTAAATTTTTACCTGCTATATCAAAATCCATCACTATCACTTCCGAGATGAAAGTAGAATTAAAAATATTCACTGTTAAAGTTTATGAATTCACGCGAACTCCGAAAACAGACACATACACCAATGAGGACGATCAAAATTTACTGATCCTGAACAAGCGGTGTGCATGATAGAGAAGTGGAAGGGGTCGGGTATTATTCTCGGAATAGTCTCGTATCCCAACTAGCCCTTTGTTTATTACGATATTATATTTTGCAAAATTGACTTATGGCCGCGTAGATCGTTTAAATACCCGTATGTGAAGCGTTTGAATGGGGCCCCCGGTGTGGGAGCCGCATATTTGACACATTTGGAAAAGGGGCTTCCCCTGGGCGAAGCCCTAAAATGAGGCCTCATGCAGGGGGACGAATCCCTAGAATGGGGCCTATAGTACGGGAGTCCCATTTTTTACAGATTTAGGAATGGAACCTCCGGGCGCGAAGCCCTAAAATTGGGCCCCAAGCCTTAATAAGGGGCTCTTGGTATGAGAGTAAATACCCGAATAATCGTGTGAAAATTATACTTTGCACACGGCGTTTGAAATGTCCAGTTTTCAAGAGCAGTTGTTAGTGTGTTTTTGTCTATTTTCAGGGCAGAAAAATATATAAATAACTTGCTCTGACATGTAAAAATCAAATACATACCTTTCTCGATCTTTAGGGCACCTGAAAAAAGATTTATCGCCAGTGCTTCTGTTTGAACAACAGGAGTACAGGCACGTATAACCAGGCATGTCAGTAACATATTTAAACTAATTTTATAACTTAATTTAAAAAATAAGATTGAATAGGACTCCGTACTATTCCGCTTGTGGTTGTGTTGCGACTTAGAACGGTTTTTCCATACGGGCCCGCACTAAACTGTAGATAGTCAAAACCTGTTCACCTGTACGACCATGAGTCATTCGCTGCGAAGTTGGTTGCGTGCATTTAAATAGCCGCTTACGCATCTGTTTTGGGTTATTTGGGCTTTTATTTTAGGAAGAAAAAATAAAGTAAGCTCCTCTAGCCTTATAAATGAATTCCCCCGTATTCGCTCTGCCCGAACCCTGCAACCTAGACCGCGATAACTTAATCAGATATTACCACATAAACCATTCTATGTTAATTTAACTCGGATAGAATAGCCTTTCCGTAAGCCCAAGTTGCAAGTTCCTAACAGACAACAGCAACAATCTATCTGGAGAAAATGGTTATATTAAATTCTGGTTGAGTAGACAAAAGAATGTTAAATGGCTTAAAGTAATTAATAAAATAAACAGAGTACAATATGAAGATTGTACGTACAGAGACCAATTCAGTTGGAAAACCTCGGTTCTATATGCCTTATCACTAAATGCACTAAACACTACTTATCAAAGTGATCACTTGACGCAGACTAAGCTTCTTGCAACTAGGTATGCGTGCGCTAATAGCTGCACTGATGGTGATAATAGGCCGCAATGAGCGGACACAATGATTAGATCAAAAAAACTTGAGAAGTTAATAAAAGCACCACATCAGAATAAAACTATGGTTAGCTTGATTCATATGATAAAAAGATAAAATTCAGAGCGGTTATATCTACCGACTAATTAATAAAAAGAATGAAGTTATCCAGTCAGCGCTTGACTTTTAAAATGAGAAAACAACTCAAAGCAATTAGATTAACTGGTCCGATAAACCAGTGAATAAATGTAAATTAAATTAATTAAAATCAATGAGCTACCTCAATTCAATGTTTGATTTATATCAATAAAAGCAACCGAAGAGTAAACATAAGAAACAATGAGACACAAAACTTATACCCAAATCCCGTCGTCGAACTCTGTCGATGACCTCTAGTGCGAGAACCACAAGTTAAGGCCCTTCGTCAGCCATCCAGGGAAAAAAATTGTGGACCTGCTTCCGGCCTTTCAGAGAAAAAGTTGCAGTCCTTTAATTAAACTTCTGGCCCAGCAGAAAAACCCTGAAATAATCCAGTACGCATTAAATAAAGCCCCCTTACTTTAATAAAAATCATAGACCCCCTCCCTCTTTGCATAAATACATCTTTTTTATAAAACAAATTTTCCCAGACAAAAAAAAACATGGACTTACAGTGCAATAAAGCAAATAAAAGAGATATTTAGGTTCAGGCAACTTGAATATAAAAAGATAGGTATGAATCACCCTTAAAGAATATATAAACTTCCCCATATGATCAAAATTAAAGTTGCATTAAAATAAAACTTCGGATCAGATAAAATGGAGTAGATCAAATAACACATGGGAAAAACAAATGGCGTCATGTGCACAAAAAAAATAAAAGGTAGATAAGCAATCAATTTTATTAATTTAGGCGAAACCGTAGCGATATTTACCTCCGACTCGGACTTGAGGGTGAATTAGGAGAGATTCGACGGTCTCGGTCTTATGGGACGAACGTGGAAGCCGCTATAAATAATGGAAACAAAACAAATTTAGCAACATGGCGGTCACGTGCTTCATAGGCCACAGAAAAAGGAATCCAGAGAAAATGCTTACCTAGTACAGCTTGTAGAGCCCGAAAAATCGGTCGTGTTAAAACACAAACAGAAACGACACGATAAATCCCGTATCAAAAGGATTGTATTATATCACAATACTTAAAACGTGCAGTTTCTCGCTATACTGGCAAACGTTCCCCAGGCGAGCAAACTAGAAAAGACTTCTCCAACGTTCCGTCTTCCGTCAATTTGCCTTCGAAATTAAATTCTGCGACACAAGTAGTAATTGGGCTGAAAACTTGACGAGTAATTCGATACAAGGAATAATTCTAAGAGAATAAACGCCTTAATTCTGGCTTATTATGATGATAAATGACGGCGGAAGCCACGAATAGTGAGCTAAAATTACATTCTCCCAGAAATGCTAGGAAATGCTTTAACAGGAATGATAAACCTTCAAAAATCTAAATCGAGAATGAAAAATGCGCGATACATAGCCCATTCCTATTATTTGGCATGAACCACACAAAAACTAGTCAGCCGTACCAAACGAGAAATATATTTAAAGCAGAGGTCCAAAAACGATCTCCGGAACATCAACCTAGGGTTCTCAAAAGGTAATAATATTCTAACCCAAACTGAAATTAAATTATGGTTCAAAAAGTCAAATGCAACGTATTTGCAGGCTAACAGAATTCTTTAGAAATATAAATCGACTCGCTGGCTGTTTACGATAATATAATGCAAATCAAGCCAAGTTATCTTAATATTAAGGTACATACATCGCTTATCAACTAAAATAGATGGTCACAACGGATTCTAAAAACTAATACGAATATATAGCTAATCTGTACGTAAAATATAGTTAATTCATATTAGGAAAAACAGCATTTTCAAGCAAATCAAATTAATAAATTTAGAATTAATAAACCGATGCGTGCAAAAGACAGCATAATTTTTTCCCTAAATGCGGCATATAAATGAAATTTTAAAATTGGCAAAATCGAACTGTTACAATCTGCTGCCATCCAAAAACTATAGAGTAGCCTAATTTGTAAGGTTCCAAAAAAGTCCTTATCAACCCTACGGGGAATCCGAAACTAGAGCCCTAAAACGGAAATTAATCCATCAAAACAACTTAACATGAAAATAATGGGAATGCCGAACTCGGCCCCCAGAAACTAATTGAAATTATACATTCACACACAACTTAGAACAACTTACCGATAACTGGGGTTCACCAAAACCTTCCTGGATAGCTTAATGAAAATATGGGATAATCGCCATTATGGCCGTTGGTAAAATTTATACCTTCTTCTGTAACAACCTCCCTCTCCCGAAAGTTTGAATCGGCTTTCAACCTATTTCATCTCGAAATGGAAATACTTTCCGGGAGCTATCTACTTAATCAAGGGAAACTTCTTTGGCTACTAAAGAAAACAGTTGACTACCTAAATCAACAACAACCAGTTCTCCTGTTTTTCCCATCCTTCTAGATTAATAAACAGAAAATTCTGTAAACACGTCAAAATCGTTCGACTGTCATTCAACTAAATACCTTAAATGACAATTTAAATACTGCTGTCAAGAAACTAGTCAGGTTCGGCCTTATCGAAAAAATAATAGAGATGGTTTTCCAAAAGATCTACCTTCCTACAACGACTTCTATAAATAAAAAGAATTTCCGCCCGTAACTATTTTCGTTGGGCACTTTTCTTTGCAAAAAAGAGCAGAACTCAAAGAGATTAGAATGTTGCTTAAATATCATTTCAACTTAGATAAAAGGGTGACTGTTAATTTTCTGCTACGCGACGTGACGTCATGTTCATCATGTCGATTGTTTAATCGATATCGTGGTTCATCTCTAATAAGAAATATAGAATGTGTATGTACACCATATATTTTGAAGAAATCTAATTTACCTCAAATAAATGATTTTACAGTTCGTCAGTCATATCATATTAGTCAGATCCTTTACAGTCCTACGGCACTATGCTATATTAGACGCTTGTGATTAGTGGGTTAACGACACTTTATAGTACTGTTAACTCCTCACGCATGGCACGGTATAAAAAATATACGGTAGGTTCACTGGAGACAAATTTCCAATTTTGCCGATAGTGTTTGGCGTCGGAGTGAATCCGGATCAACTGGTTCATGGCCCATGGTGGCTCGGCTACGAGGGACAGTATACCGTCAGTGGACAAACGCCCTGCAATTGTGTACTGTCGGGTCGCGTTGAAATAATAACCGAGGAAATAATTTTGCACCAGCGAATGCTTTTCGAATCTCTCCCGACAGACTGTTCGCTGATTTATACCGTGCTGCAGGTGTGCGGCCGCTTTTGCGTTTGACGCAAAAACATCAAAGCGATTTAGCTGAGTGACTCTACTCGATATTACTTGTACTCTGGCATGGCCCTTCGCTCGCTTCGCTTGCTCCGGGTCGCAACCAGACAAAACTAACTGAAACTAACCCAAATTTACAAAAACAAACAAACATAATCTTTAAAAAAATAAAGAAAACATGTCTTGCTCCCGATGGGAATTAAACGCGGGCCGTCCACATTTCAAACGAAGAATCTGACCACTAGACTAACTAGACTTGCTGGGATAAACTGACTGGACCGTAGATAAAGTGAAAGTGACCCTAATCCACCGATCGCAAACGGCTAATATAGCATAGTGCCGTATGACTGTAAAGGACCATAACACGCACATGAGTAATCCCTTGAGCGCTAGCTGCCGGTATAAGGCGCACTTTGTTTATTATCCCGTTTGAACGTACTTGTCCCACTCATTGGTTAAGTTACTATTCTCCTTTTCCTTATACAATGCTTTGAAGAAATACACTCGATTGAAAATCCCTAAAATCAATATGAAGAAGATTTGAAATCCCGAGATTGGGGGAAATTAAAAAAAAAATCTTTCTTACTATCTACCTAATTTATATTAATTAGCCCCATACTATATTGAATGATTATATTTTAGTTTCTTAATACTGTAATAATAATTATTATAGTATATATTAATTGCTTTGTTCTTACAGGTCGCTTGCTGGCAAAGTCAAGAGGAAAACCTTTGCCTCAAATTCAGTGGCGACAGAACAGAAGGCTTCAAAGGTTCTTGGATTGGTCTTCTTCACATTCGTCCTCTGCTGGTCACCATTTTTTATATTGAACATAATCTTCGCGGCTTGCTCTGATTGTGACGTACCTCAGCATGTGGTGGTAACGTGCCTTTGGTTGGGATACGTCAGCTCAACAATAAATCCAATCATCTACACTATTTTCAACAAGACGTTTCGGACAGCCTTCATCAAGTTATTGCTATGCAGATGCCAGAGGTATGTGGGTCACGTGCTATGAACCAAAAGCTGTGCTTCGGTGATAGTGTCTTAACGTTTTTTGAAGTTCTATGGAATAAATTTTCAAAGCCGTAGGTAATATTATATTCTGCTTTGAAATAGCTTGCTAATATTAGAGGAACAAAATATTTAAATAGGCAGTAGTATTCTCCAACTTAATTGTTTGATTATATTATGGTTTAAATATATACGCAGTTCCTCTCTTATTAGAAATCACATATGTTACTCTTGTAATATTTAGTTAAATGGGAATAATTTAACTGAATTAAATGGCATTATTAAATTTAATCCTGAAAATATCTAAGTAACGCTCTCTTTATGAAGGAGGCTCTCCTTTTATATGACCATTTATTTATATATTAGGTCGGCATCAAACACTAAAATTCGCCATTCTCGGTAATACCAAGTCAGCATAGAAATTGCAGTCAAACAGCGGAACTACTAAACTGGCTCAACGTTTGACGAGCCACTTTAGGCTGTCCTTGTAAAGGTTGCTTTAAAAGGTACAGGGTTATCCAACGAGGACTAGACAAGGCGATTTTTTAATTTTTCCTGTACTTTTATAAAAAAAAACTGAAATAGCCATCCTATGTAATTTTCTCCCGCGAATTCGGATATGTTCAGCAAAAAACAATTGAACATCAAATAAAAGTGCTAGGGGTCACTTTGATATTTTTGGACTCTCTAGAAAAGTCTAAACATATTTTGTGTATAATATCCTATACCTATCTTCAGCTGTTTACCAAATATTGACAGTTGAAAGTCGGGTATTTTGACACTTTGACAGGCTCTAAAATCTAAACCGCACAAGATCGAAGAAAACGGTTAGCACATTCCTATCTTAAGTTTTCATAAACTATCGAATGACAGTATCTTCGAATTTGCGGATAAAATTAACCGGAACTTTTAAACCTCCGGTTAAATTCAAAGTTGCTATCATTCGATAGCTTATGAAAATCCAAGATAGGAATGTGCAAACCGTTTTCTTTGATCTCGTGCGGTTTAGATTTTAGAGCCTGTCAAAGTGTCAAAATGCCCGACTTTCAACTGTCAATAGTTGGTAAACAGCTAGATACACAAAATGTGTTTAGATTCTTCCAGAGAGTCCAAAAATGTAGTGTGTTCCATTTAAAAAAATATCAAAGTGACCCCTAGCACTTTTATTTGATGTTCAATTGTTTTTTGCTGAACATATCCGAATTCGTGGGAGAAAATTACATAAGATGGCTATTTCAGTTTTTTTTTTTATAAAAGTACAGGAAAAGTCAAAAAATCACCTTGTCTAGTCCTCGTTGGATAACCCTGTACATAAGCACTAAGCGGCTTAAATGACTTAGAGCTTATAAAAAAAAAAACATTTATTTCTAAAATAACAATTTACAACGACCTTTAAAATTAAAAATATAACAACCAGCAATATTACTCGACCTGTCAGGCGAAAAATTAAATTTGACCTTGCTAATGTCAGTTGGGTAGGAAAAGTCAGGGCTGGATTTCAAATATATAAATATGATTTTCCTTTAACAGAGCCGTAATATAACATTTCAAATATCAATGGGTTATGAAATATATGTATACCTTGTTGTATGAGCAGGAAATCTAAAGAAATTCTTGGAAGAATATCTCTGGTTTGTACAAGTTCTTATTGCTTAAACACAATCGCTTTTTGCATTACACAATGTCATAATTAACGTTCGTCTCTCACAATGTCAAATATTTGACAAATACACGCCTATGGTTTCGATTTAACTCCAATAGCAATAAAATAAACCAGACGTAAAAACACGACGCCGCTGGCGGCAGTTTGACGGATTTCCTACCAAGGAATATATTGCGCGCGGACTCGCGCAGATGCGGAAAAAGAAGATGTGATATTGCTGGTTGTTATATGTGCCGTGATTATACTAGTTTGAAAATTATGACGCGACGCGACGCACAGTGTTCGGAATGACGATATTACGAGCTCATTAGAATTTTTTTATTAAAATATACCTATTATGATTTTAATTTAACAAATTGGAGTTATTTAGACGATCTAAACCTAATTTTGTAAATTAAAGTAGATTTTGAAATAAACTGTGAACATTTGAAACGCCTACGACAAATTTTTGGGTCATTATTATGGTTAAACATTTCGAAAAATTTAAATGATATTCAAATTCTTATATATATTATTATATAAATATAGAGAATATTTTATGGGTTATAAGTGCTAAAAACTGGATTTTGAATTGGCTAACTAAATTTGTAATACATTAATTTATAAATACAGGGTCGTAAACAAATTATAGTGCAGCTTTTTTTTTAATTTTATATTTGGCCCAATAAAAAACAATTTTTGAAATTTTTATTGATTGTGTAATAATTCTAGGAATAATCAGTAGCACAAGTTTAGCAAAAACCAGTTTAAAGGGTTTTAAAAAAGAGAAAATTTAACAAAAATCACGAAAAATATTTAAGTGTTTTTCTAGATCAATTCAAAATTAAGGAAATGCGCTAAAGAATTAAATTTTGTAATCACAAGCAGAGGTAAAACTATAATGTATTTGATAAACCTATAATGTATTTGATAAATTTTAAATAGTTAAACAAGGTATACCTATATGAACAAGTGTTTTGTACAAGTGTTATTCAGTTACAAAGGGTGCTGATATCACAAAATCGTAATTTTGAATCAAATAATTATACGTTCCAGGCACTATCAAAATTGTTTAAAAACTGTTAAATGTAATTTTCAGTTTTAACCTAAATGTTTATTCTCATAAATATGCAGTAAAAATTACAAAAAGCCGTTTTTTTACAAAAATGGCGTACTGCCTAATCACTAAACTCGCTCATCGACGATTCATGATCTATTATGGTGCTCTGAGGCAATTCTAGAGCATCAATAAGGCTAAGAACCTCTGTTGGTAGACTATTTGTTTTTCGCCTTGGTAGAGGCCTAATACTTGAAATGAACAAATCGGAGGATATCAAAAGAGCGTGGAGAAGGTCCTCGACATTTTCTTTGCGACCAATTTTCCGCGTGTTACGTTCCCGATACCGTCGACAATCTTTGTGCCTTGCTTCCAAAGCTTCTTCGCTCAACTGGCCAATTGGAAGCAAAAGTGTTTCCATAACGTCAGCCCCGTGAATAAGCAGTTTATGGACACTTGAAGGCATCTTGTACCAGGGGTATAAATCAACGAAGAGTCTGGCCGTATCGTGAGCATATCTTCGGAAGAACTCAGTTCGTAATTTATATCCACAAGTTAATGCTTGAAGTATTATAGAGAATTTAATAATTAGATTCTCGTCTACTCCCGTGATTTCGGCCGCTACTTTTGGCTCTTTAAAAAACCGCCTCGCGGTATTGCCATCGTTCGTACTGCCACTTCCTTGCTTGACAACATCCACGAGCAGCCCAGTTTTTTTACGAAACTGTTCGATAACGATACGCTTTTTTTCTTCAACTGCAGCCTTGTCGTTTGCTTGTACTCGCCATGTTTTGGTCTCCAAACGGTACGATATATGCAGGATACATTCAAACAGCCTAATGTATGCATGCAGGGTCGATAAACCATAGGAAAATACATCTGTCCTACAAGGCCTCCTGAGCACAGCATTGATGTCATTCATTTGATTAGGGGTAGCCAGGCATATGTAGCAGGACTGTGATGACCTATTATCGGACAGTGCATTGGCCACTTTCCCATCAAGCATTGTCTGCATCAGAACATGGTGAACATTGAAGTACTGTCCCCTGATATTTATGCTTGTCGGTTTAAGATCTGAAATTTGATGTTTAATATATGCACTTTCTTTCTTGATAATATCTTGACTTTCTTTTATGTATTGGAATCGAATAGGAATGCAGAAACGGGTGGAGGAAGGGTTTTGCCAAATGATTTTTACAGAGCCCTTAAAGTTAGCTGTCAATTGTAAAGGCACAATCGATGTCAAAAGCATGTCTGAATCTGCTGCGTCTGAGTCCTCTTGAAATTTTTGTTTGTACATGGAGTGACTAGAACTCCTGTCAAAACCCCACTTGGATTTTAGTTCTAATCTTGCCGACTCCTTAATGCGGGTCATCACTTCATCTTGATATTTTGTTAGTCGTTGGACAGAGTAATCAAGTAAACTTTGAAGTTTTACTTCGCCCATAGTTTCGGTGATTTTTATGTCGTTGGGATAGCAGTCTTTTTTAGCATTTAATACCCTATCATATGAAGGATATATGTCGCAATATCGTTTTTTTGCCTCTAACCGAATTTGTTTATATTGATAAGTAGACAGATTCGCGTTAATAATTAATGCCAATGCTTCTTCGGGTGTGTAAGGCCGTATGATTTTTTTGGGCGCCTTTATTTGTTTAATCGCACGTAGGGATCGAGGGCTGGATGTTGTTGCTCGTTTTATTGCAGTTGCTAAATTTCTCTTGCATTGTTTTGTAAAGCTAGTGCGAGCTGCATACACTAATTCTTCAGGAGAATGATCCGCAACTAGCAATTTTGTCCGCCTCTTCTTTGTTGCTACGCTCGCAGTGGAGAAGTCTCGACGTAAACTTGGTCCAGGTCTAAATAATGGTGTCTCGACCTCATTATGTTGGTTGCTTTGAAATAGCTCCTTTTGCAGCCATTCCTTGTTTGACGACAAAAAGTTATTTTTTTTTCGGCCGCATGCCTTCCAACGGCCTAAAAGGTGCATGGAAAATACGGATATTTTAACACTAAAATCTTCTGGGATAGCTGCAAGCCTTGAAGTGACGTAGTCAACCATTTTAATCCTTACTTTTATTCTATTGGCTTTAGCGATAAGTTGGTTGTCCAGCAAAAGCTCAAATAGCTGCAATCGTGTTACGGCCATTGGGATACCTATTAACAAAAAATTACCGATAATAGCGCCCGCGCACCTATGCGCACTTAGTGACTAGTGTCATCTCAAAGGAATTTGGATATCTTTCAAAAAAAAAATTAAATTAAAACGGTACAAATGGGACTTTTTTTTTCTTATCTGTCAATACAAAAACTTTAACAAATAAACGATTTTTTTGTTGTGATTTATAAAATTTATATTTTTTAAATTACGATTACATTCTATTTTCACAAAAAATATTTATAACTTACTTGAATATAGGATAATACAACTATTTTGTCGAAACGTTCACTTAAACATGCATAATATTGACGTTAAGATAAACAATCTATGACGGTGGCAGATTGTCACAATCGGGTGTTTTCAGTTTCGCCTACTTGCTGCTGTCGCTCGGCAATTACGCAACCAGGAGTCCTTCGACTGGTCCGGACTTAAGTCGATTAACTCTCTAGCTATACTGATAACAAAGTATATGTAAACTAGTAAGTTCACTCAGCGGTAAATCCTTTGATGTAATTCAGCCACATTCTTTTATATCAAGTGACAACTGAAGATGACCGATGCGCTGCGTAAGTGTCCGATTGATTCGCGTGGCTTTCTCTAGTCAGAGATGTATTGAGGAGATTGTATGGGCTCGTACCGAAAGACCTACTGAATGCCGGCCGGGTGAAAAATCAAGTGAAACTGAGCAAAGTTGTAAAAATATTTTCATAGAAGGAAATTGAAAAAAAAATTGGCTATACGGGGTGTCATTTTTAGGTGATACCACTGTTGCTATCTCAGAATCTAACAAGAATTTAACAACACTGCAAATCGATCTTGAAAAGGCATCAATAATGGCAACTTTTTAATTTAATCAACTTTGTAGCTTTGACCGTTTCAAGGATAGCAATAATAGTGGATTACCTCAAATATATATAAAAATATATAATAATATAATACTTCGGAATCACATTTTTACTACACTTCTTTGGTTTCATGAAAGTGATTTTTCAAGGCCACGTTATGACATGGTTTATGTTTTCGTCTCGCGTTACGGCATTTTTGTATCGTTATTTGGACGACTAACCAAAACTAACCAAATCTATCAAAATTGATTGTACCGTATCGGCACCGGCACCGGTTCAAATTACTACAATAAGCTGAGACTAAGTGAAACTAACCAAAACTTGATTCGACGATTAACCAAAACTAACAAAATCTATTAAAATTGATTATAACGTATCGTAACGGGTTCAAATTACTAAAATAAGTTGATACTAACTGAAGCTAACCGAAAGTTGATTGGAGGACTAACCCAAACTAAAGAAATCTATTCCAATTGATTATAACGTATCGGAACAGATTCAAATAATTAAAATAAGTTGAGACTAAATGAAACTAACCCAAAGTTGTTGACGAATAACCCAAACTAACCAAATATATTAAAATTGATTTTAATGTATTCTGAAAAGCTTGAAATGACTAAAATAAGTTGAGAATAAGTGTAGCTAACCGAGAGTTGATTGAACTACTAACCCAAACTAACCAAATCTATCAAAATTGATTTTAACGTATCGGATGACTAAAAGAATTTAAGACTAAGTGAAACTAACCGAAAGTTTATTGGAAAACTAACTTAAACTAACCAAATATACTAAAATTGATTATAATGTATCCGAACCGCTTTATATGACTAAAATAAGTTAAGAATAAGTGAACTAACGGAAAGTTGGTTCGACCACTAGCCCAAACCAACCAAATCTATTAAAACTGATTATAATATGTTGGAACCGGTTCAAATGATTAAGGTATAAGTTAAAACTAACCGAAACTTGATTCGACGATTAACCAAAACTAACAAAATCTATTAAAATTGATTATAACGTATCGTAACGGGTTCAAATTACTAAAATAAGTTGATACTAACTGAAACTAACCGAAAATAGATTGGAGGACTAATCCAAACTCACCAAATCTATTAAAATTATTTATAACGTATTGGAACCGCATTAAATGACTAAAATAAGTTGGGAATAAGTGAAACTAAACGAAAGTTGAATCGACAACTAACCCAAACTGACCAAATCTATTAAAATTGATTATAACGCATCGGAATCGGTTCAACTGATTGAAATAGTTAAGACTAAGTGAAACAAACCGAAAGTTGAATCGAGGACTAACCTAAACTAACCAAATCTATTTAAATTGATTATAATGTATCGGAACCGCATTAAATGACTAAAATAACTTGAGAATAAGTGAAACTAACCGAAAGTTGGATCGACGACTAACCCAAACTAACCAAATCTATTAATATTGATTATAACATATTGGAACCGCTTTAAATGATTGAAATAAGTTGAGAAAAAGTGAAACTATCCGAAAGTTGAATCGACGACTAGACCAAAGTAACCAAATCTACTAAAATTGATTATAAAGTATCTGAACCTGTTCTAATGACTAAAATAGGTTGAAACTAAGTGACACTAACAAAAAGTTGATTGAACGACTAACCGGATTAGGTTGGTTAGTTCGGGTTAATCGTCGATTCAACTTTCAGTTAGTTTCACTTAGTCTCAACATATTTCAATCATTTGAACCGGTTCTAAGACGTTATAATCAATTTTAATAGATGTTATTAGTTGGGTCAGTCACCAAATCAACTTTCGGTTAGTTTCTCTTAGCCTTAACTTATTTTACATATTTGAACCGGTTCCGATACGTTATAAACAATTTTAATAGATTTGGTTACTTTGGATTAGTCATCCAATCAACTTGCGATAAGCTTCACGTAGTTTTAACTTATTTTAGTCATTTGAACCGGTTCGGATACGTTATAATCAATTTTAATAGGTTTGGTTAGCTTGGGTTAGTTGTTGATTCATCTTTCGGTTAGTTTCACTTATTCTCAATTTATTTTAGTTATTTAAAGCGGTTCCGATACGTTATAATAAATCCTAATAGATTTGGTTAGTTTGGGCTAGTCGTCCAATCAACTTTCGATTAGCTTCACATGGTTTCAATTTATTTTAGTCATTTGAACCGGTTCCGATACGTTATAATCAATTTCAATAAATTTGGTTAGTTTGGGTTAGTTTGGGGACGACTACAATCAACTTTCGACTAGCTTCACATAGTTTCAACTTATTTTAGTCATTTGAACCAATTCCGATACGTTATAATCTATTTTAATAGGTTTGGTTCGTTTGGGTTAGTCGTTGATTCATCTTTTGGTTAGTTTCACTTATTCTCAACTTATTTTAGTAATTTAAAGTGGTTCCGATACGTTATAATAAATTTCAATAGATTTAGTTAGTTTGGGTTAGTTTGGGGCGACTACGAGCAACTTTCGACTAGCTTCACTTAGTTTCAACTTATTTTAGTCATTTGAACCTGTTCCGATACGTTATAATCAATTTTAATAGATTTGATTACTTTGCATTAGTCGTCGATTCAACTCTCGGTTAGTTTCACTTAGTCTTAACTTATTTTATTCATTTGATCCAGTTCCGATACGTTATAATCAATTTTAATAGATTTGGCTAGTTTAAGTTAGTCGTCTATTCAACTTTCGGTTTGTTTCACTTAGTCTCAACTTATTTTTATCATTTGAACCGGTTCCGAGACGTTATAATCAATTTTAATAGATTTGGTTAGTTTGGGTTAGTCGTCCAATCAACGTTCGGTTAGTTTTACTTAGTTTCAACTTATTTTAGTCATCTGAATCGATTTCGATACATTATAATCAATTTTAATAGATTTGGATAGTTTGGGTTAGTCGTCGATTGAACTTTCGGCTAATTTCACATAGTCTCAACTTATTTTAATCATTTGCACCACCGGTTCCGTTACGTTATATTCAATTTTAATAGATTTGGTTAGTTTGGGTTAGTAGTCCAATCAACTTTCGGTTAGCTTCACTTATTCTCAACTTATTTTAGCCATTTGAAGCAGTTCCGATACGTTATAATCAATTTTAATAGATTTGGTTAATTTGGGTTAGTGTTCAATTAACTTTCGGTTAGTTTCACTTATTCTCAACTTATTTTAGCCATTTGAAACGGTTACAATACCGACGTCATTATCAATTCTAATAGATGTGGTTAGTTTGGGTTAATCGTCGATTCAACTTTCGCTTACTTTCACTTATTCTCAACTTATTTTAGTTATTTAAAGCAGTTCCGATACGTTATAATCAATTTCAATAGATTTGGTTAGTTTGGGTAAATCGTCGATTCAACTTTAGATTACTTTCACTTTGTCTCAACTTATTTTAATCAATTGAATCGGTTCTGATACGTTATAATGAATTTTAATGGATTTGGTTAATTTGGGTTAGTCATCCAAACAACTTTCGTCTAGTTTCATTTAGTCTCAACTTATTTTAGTTATTTGAACCGGTTTCGATACGTTATAATCAATTTTAATAGATTTGGTTAGTTTGAGTTCGTCGTCGAATCAACTTTGGGTTAGTTTCACAGTGCCAAAATATAATTAGTATTTACAAAGCATTTCATTATCGTTATATAATATGTACTTATAAAAAAAAATCTGACACCTAGACGATTTTTCCGGTCTTGTCGCCTCCTTCACCTAATTTTATTAACATATCTATTCATTAATCCGACTATAGATTTTTCCTATTCGCCTTTGTATTTTTCATTGCTTCGTATATATTTCCACCGAAGTCCGAATAAAATATTAAAATAGAAATAAAATTAAGGATTTTCACAAATCCGACTCTGTTCTGAACACTCTGCCTACATACGAACGACTGATTAAACTAAAAGGCTCCACATGCTGCCAACAATCTGCGGATTTTCGGCGGCTGGCAGAAAATATTTCGACGGTCTTAACTACATGAAGTAGAAAGTAATATAGATATATTGACTGTATAACCTAAACTAGCCCAAACTAACCCCAACATAGGCGGCTATGTTGGGGTTTGGAACCTTCGACAAAATTCATTAAAAGAGAGTGCAACACGTTTTTCCTATTAAAGCTAGCAAGCAAGTGAAGATTTTAATTAAAAACAAGCCTAACACCGGAGAGTCGTGTTTGCAATGTCCGGCTCCGGGAGTGGAGTCGTAGAGCGCCACCAGTTCTTCCCAACTAAACTGGAAAAGCTCGTTGTACGGGGTTGTTAGGCACGCTTATCAAACAAAGAAGCTCAACCTTAGCTTAACAAGAAGACACAATCTAAATTTACTTTATGTGTATTAGCTTCTAGGTTTTTTTCAAAAGCAACAATCCTACAGTGAAATTTTTGGCAATTTAAGCGCAACGGAATGTCAAATGACAATTAAGGTAGTTAATAACAGTGGTACAATATGAAGATTGTACGGAGACCAATTCTGTTGTTAACTTGGTACTGTATGCCTTATAGTTCAGTCTCATTGGGGATCAAAAAAGGGGCTTACCTGGAAAAAAGTCCGAAAGATTTGAAACTTTCAAGGTTTGTAGGTTTCGAGGTCCCTAACTAAAATCCATAAAATGCACAATTCGAAACTTGCCGCCGGCGCCGCCATCTTGCCAAGATGGCGGCCAAAATTGGTGTTTTGCAAGTATCTCGAAAACTATGCATTTTTCGAAAAAATATGTAGAAAGCAAAATTAAAGAAGATAAAATTTCCTACAAACAAGGTTTCATGAAAGTTTTCGCTAAAGTTAACCGTTTAGACATAAGAGCTCAATTTATGACAATATATTTCGTTAACTTCTATAAACTGCTTTATCTATCTACGTATATATTTGTCATGAATTCTCGTAATATTTTGAGCTTATGATAAACCGGACCGACATACGCACAGACACACATTTCTAGCCTGTGCTGTACTAGGTATATTTTATAACTAAATTTTATTCGCTTTGAAATAAGGAACTCATAATAAGCAAAACGAAACAAAACGCAAACCAGAATTACAGAAACCTAATCTGCCTGCTGAAACCTGTTATAAAAGTCTGGTATTTAAAGCCGTATGTGTACGCCATCTAGAGACAGAAAAGCAAAATAATAATTGGTCGGTTCTCTTCTCTATTCCTAGGTGTCTCAAGTGGCACTAATAAATTACAGTAGCTTTAATAAATCAGATTCTAGCCATTCAAAGATTATTGAAAGTGTCAGGGGAGTTAAATAAATAAAATAGTTTTGTAATAATAAATTCCGCTGCATTTTGGGCTATTTTGGGCTACCGCCGCTGTACACAAAAATATCCGATACAAATAGCGGAATTCCGCTACGTCTGGCAACACTGTACCTGGAGTCTTCTTTAGACGTTGCAGAAAAAAACACGAAAAACGCAGAACGACAGCGAAGATCACAAAAAAAAAGTACAGCAGATGTTTTGTTTGATGAGTCCATGACCCCCACAGTCGCACAGACATATTTCCTATCAAACGATGCAAACAAAGGTCGCTTTATATCCATCTGGAAACGGAAATTTGAAGAAGTGCACTTCACAGTGATCCAGGCTACAGAAGACGCAGACACATACGGCAATCGAGATGTCATCTTCATATGAAAACGTTGTTGTTGTTGGAGAGTATGTCGACCTCATTGTTTTGTTGACAGCACTGTGCAAGGCTCACCATAATGTATACCTCCTGAATCCTGGAAGAGGAAAAACAGTCGACAACATCTATTCGTCGCAGAGTTTAAATGGCGTCGAAGCGGTGAAGGACAACATCTTGTTCCTCCACGCAATAAGTGGGTGTTATACGACGTCGGCCTTATTCAACCAACAGAAGCTGAAAACTTTAACAACTCTTGAAAAACGTAGAGACTTACAAGCTTCTATAGAAGCATTTCAAAACAAGCATGCCGCCGCTGACGAAGTTGCTATTGCAGGTGAGGAGAAATTTCTTCTTGCTCTCTATGGATGCAAGAGAGAGAACATAAATCTGGGTAAATATCGATACTACTGTTTGGTGAAATTGGTAACAAAAAGTAAATTTAATTTGGCATCTTTACCACCCACGAGAGCAGCAGCACGACAGCATTCATTGCGAACTTACCACCAGGTTCAGCAATGGTATGACTGTACCAAAGACGCCGGAGGATGGGGGTTGGAAGAAAACAAAAACAGGCATTATTCCAGTAACAACGTTGAAAGATCCAGCTCCAACGTCCCTATTAGCGTTTTTATCCTGTAAATGCAAGACAAACAACTCTGGTAAAGCCTGCGGATGCAGAAAAGCAGGATTAAAATGTTCAATAATTTGTGAATACTGCAATGGAAAATCCTGCGACAACGTCACTGAAGTGTCACTCGACGAATCGGATGAAGAGGAGTTAGATTTGGAAACAAGTACAGCATTTTCAATAAATAAAATTAATTATTCATAAATTAATAACTTGAGCTAATTATTGATACGCCACTGTTTCATGACAAAATTGTAGTAAGCCTCAAAAAATAGTTTTAGTGAACCATACTAGACATTTGTTTTCGAAAAATCGGCTATATATGATACTTTACGCAAAATTGTAAAATTTCCAGGGATTTTGTGCCTAAACAGTTACCTTTAGCGAAAGTTTTCATAAAACCTTTTTTGTAGGAAATTTTATCTTCTTTAATTTTGCTTTCTACATATTTTTTCGACAAATGCATAATTTTCGAGATATTTGCAAAATACCGATTGCCGAATTGTGCATTTTACGGATTTTTGTTAGGGACCCCGAAACCTACAAACCTGGAAATTTTCAAAACTTTTTTCCAGGTAAAAATCCCCAATGACTGAATTATTATACCTAAATGTTCTAAACACTACAATCCGAAGTGATCACTTTGGTTTACCTAAGCTTATTACATATATGTATGCGTGCGCTAGTAGCAAATCGAACCAATAAATTTAGAATTAATTAACCGAAGAGTATTGAACTCTTTTCAATAATTCTTACCACAAAATACAGCATTTTTTTGCTAAATGCAGCATATAAAATGAAATTTAAAAATATTTTACACTGGCCAAATCGGACTACTACAAGAGTTTTATCAACAATACCAAAACAGAATTTTTGCACTAGACGTGCGTTTCGCTAACCATGTTAGTATCATCAGGATATGGTTAAAACTAAAGTTAAAATCTACTTAACTCTATTTTATACTAACTGTTAAATCCAGCGAAACCAAAAAAGAACTAATCCAGGGATTCTACTAATCACGGTCGAGCAACTAATACAATGGAGTATATGGAATAGGCCATCAGCTATCTCTCTTTAAACTCGTCTTACATTTCTTAATTACCATACTTTTGTATGCGTCTAATAATCTCCTATCAGATATATTATGAATTAATTTTAAATTTTAATTTTTTTCCGCCGCGGGGGTAACTCATGTTTTCTTTATTTTTTTAAGTTTATGTTTGTTTCTTTTTGCAAATTTGGGTTAGTTTCAGTTAGTATTGTCTAGTTGCGCCCCGGAGCGAGCGAAGCGAGCGGATGGCCATGCATTAGAGTTAACAGTACTCTAAAGTGACTGACCAATCAGAAGCGGCTAATATAGCATAGTGCCGTAGGACTGAAAAGGATCGTTTTATGCTAATAACTAAACGGGGTTGTCACTACCCAAAGCGGGTCTGCAATACTTCGAAAAGCTGTAGGTCAGTACTAGAGTTTAGCGCTAGCGGCGGACCAGCGACCCTTCACCCTTCCTCGCTCACGTTGACTTCAAGGTTATGTTGTAATATGTATTGAATGCAGTGGAATGTATTCGCGGAAACACATGGAAGCTGCTGTATATCCACTATTATACGGGTTTTGTTAAATATATCCTGGTTTTTAGTTAGATAAAGCAAAATATATCGTAGAAAGTGCTGACAAAGTACGGGCACGTATTTAAACAAGTAATATTTCACTATTCGCATGGCCCTTCGCTCGCTTCGCTCGCTACGGGGGCCCAAGAAAAGGGAACTAATCAAGTGCTAACAAAAACTAACCCAAGACATACCCTAAATCCAGCAAATCCAGAGATAAATGAATCTTATCGGTGACAACCTATCTAGTCATTTTTCTTCAAAAACAGTAAGCGAGTGCTTAAAGCACAATATTTCTTTAATTTTGTTGCCATCAAGTTCAACTCATATGACTCAGTCCCTTGATGTCGCGTTCTTTCGACCATTAAAAGTATCCTGGAGGAAAATTCTTGAAAGGTGAAAGATGTGCGATTAGACAAGGGCAACTACCATACCCAAAGATCGATTTCGCCATTTTATATAAGAGTTTTAGACCCAATCAGCAGAAAAATGTAAAGTCTGGTTTCAAAAAATGTGGGATTTACTCCCTAAACCGTGAGCAAGTCTTGAATTGTCTCCCAAGTGCTCCTACTGAAAATAGACATGGCATTGAAGAAACTATAAGTAATGTAGTGATGGACATGCTTAAGTCAGTGAGGTATTCTGATAAACCAGCTCAGAGAAAAGAAGGAAGGAGGTCGAGGTTGTAGCTGGCAAAAGTGTAACTGGAGCAGACTTTGGAGAAGAAAGTGAGGATGAAGAAAGAGAAGAGTGGTTTGAGGTTAGCAGAATTGAAGATGTGGTGCCTGGATTTAGTGGAGAGGAAGAAGAATTTCCTAGATTTTTGGAAATGAAGAAGCATCGAGCGAGTCAGAAGATGATGAAGACGAAATGAATATCCCTTTAGCCCAGATTGCTGCAACTCAAGCGCGTGAAAAGGAATTAATCGATGGTGTTTCCTTTAAAGGTAGATTCTTTAAACAGGTTTCCCCAGTTTCAAAGGAATCTATCCTAATATCAGACATGGTTGCTTTCCAACCAAACTAAAAAAAAATCATATTGGAAAAGTGTTAAAAAAACGTTGATAAGGAAGGGGATATTTAAGGAACTATTTTGAGACATCGTCCAACCAGGCGATTCTCAGGATACATTTATGGCTTTCCCGTGGAGCCCGACGTGTGTTCTTTTTCATTTAATCAAGTTGTCGGATGGATGTATACGTCCGATGGTGTTATTACGGTTTCAAGTAGATCGAAGAGGAAAGTCCTTAAATTTCCCATTTCACGAAGTGAACTTAATAATTATTAATTATTTTAAAGATATAAGTTTGTTCTTTTTTGTACCGAAATTTATAAGTAAGTACCTACCTAATATAAGTTTGTTCCTAGTGCCGCTGTATGTAAAAGTTAAATCAACTGCATGTTTTTTGTTCTTTTAAAATAAGAATTTGTTTATAATTTTGTTATTTTTTGCTCAATAAAAGATTTGGATGCGTATCTGTATATTTTTCAAGAGTTTTATCACCAAAAATTAAATGTAAATCTTTATTTATTTTTTAAAAATATTTATATTGACACATTAGCAAAAAACATGCAAAATAAAGCACTGTTTCTATTTGCCCCGGTTATGTGGTGAATAGAAAAGCACTATTTTGTTTTTCCTTAAACGCGAATTTTTGAAAATGTTTAGTATGCTTTTAATCTATTGGTTTTGTTGTGACACACATTTTACGTCTTTTCCGTTATCGATAAAATAAACAGCATTTCAGCTATATAATTTGGAATTGTAAAAACTATTTCTATTGACCCCGTTTTACGGCACCTAAACAAGTCAAGTTCAAAAATCTGAATTTTCCAGTTCAAAACATTCAATAACTAAAAACTTTTCGCTATTGCCAGAGAACAAGAGCATATAGCAAGCTGTCTTAATATCCATTAAGAATGCAAAAGCATGTTCTTGGCAGCAACTATGAGAGCGTTTTTATGCGTAAAGTTTTCACTTAAATTGAAGTTTCACTGTAGAAGTATATGAAAGGAAAACCACGATGCAAAAAGCATACTATTTTTTTTTTCGTAATAAAGATGTTGTTTTATGTAGCGGAATGCAAAGCTAATGATCAAATTATTTAAAACTTTGAAAGATTCATATTATTAGTAGGGCAAGTTTATATTCAGTGCCTAATCTGATAGGGCTTGTGTGCGAATACGGCCTATAGTCCAGCCAACAGGACATTCTACCTGGAAAATTTCATGGTAGTTCTGGAAATAAGCTTAGTATATTGTTTCGGGTCGCTGAAACAGAATTTTTAACTCCTCACCAAAATTTCCCTGTGCAACCTCCCAAATTTTGAAAAATTATGAAAAAAAGTATTTTGCAGAAAAAGATTAATATTGCTTTTAGAAATAAACCTTCTTGAAAATTCGGAAAGTAACGATAATTCTCAACAAAAATTGTTCCATGTCATTTTCACGTAAGGTGAAGGGGTGAGAGTCTAAGCGCGCCTTCTTACATATCCACTGATCCGGGTGCCCTGGCATCATACCATCAATGCGTATGCGTCACATTTACGCGTAACCTCATGAATCCAAAAACTAAAAATTTTAAAACATTTAAATCACAAAAATATCAGTTTTCTTTATCCATTAATCAGACAATATGAAATGTATCCCATTAAACTAGTGGTATTTTCAGAAATTTTGTTGCAAAAACGACCCGTAACTGTTCCTTTTTTATGTTTCCACGCATCATTTCTTGGAGGAATGGTAAATTAAATTTGTCAAAATCCTCAACCAAAATCTGCTTCTAGTTGTTCAGCTCCTCTAGTATCCAAATGCGGTCCCACAAACTACCGCAAATGTTGGAAATCAATTTTTACTTTATTTGTATGGTTATAAAAATTAAAATATGACTCTAAACGGATGTAGACATCAATGTTTCATTAATACTGCTTACAACAGTAAATACAACATTGCCTCCTTCTCCCCGACTAAAGCTGCTGCTACGCAAGCCTCAATAAGGACATACCACCAGCTTCAATGTTGGCAAGGAAATATTCTAGAACCACTACAATGCAGATAGAGAAAATCTAACTGCGGAACATTGCCTCTTGCTATTTTTCAGCCTCCCGTTCCACCAAAGCTGCTTAAGCTTATCTCCTGTAGGTGTAAGAAAGGATGCCATAGTGCATGAGCAGCCAAAAATTAGGTTGATATGTTCAATCATGTGCCTCGAGTGCAATAATTCATGTGAGGATATTCCTGAAGATATTGTCGAAGATTTGGATGGAGACGATCGATTAAGGTAAGCGGCCATTTGTTCGCATCGGACGTAGCGGAAGCATCGGACGAAACTTTGTAATTTTGGCGAATTCAGTATTATTCCTGTTGTCAAAATGAACAGTTCAGATAAAGAGATATTCGCGATTGCATGCGTTTCTTGAAGAAAAGAAAAAAAGGAGAAGGGAAGAAAAACGCGTAGATTTTAGGATCACAATATCAATATGGAGAGGAAAATTTATGGAGTATCTGGTACCGTATTTGAAGATCTAATACAGGATAATGCGAATTTTTTTCAATACTTCCGCATGAACTATCAAAAATTGTGTGAGCTTCTCAATTTCGTCGGCCCAGCTATAGAAAAAGAAAACGACACTTTCCGGGAATCTATACAACCGACAGAAAGATTTGTTTAACGTAAGAAAAGAACATTTCATATATTTTCAAACATGGGATAATCAATGTACAGCTTATGCATACCATTGTGAAGGCATAAGTGAAGTGGTTGTATTTTTATAATAATCATGTGTACCTGATGATGAATTGCCTGAAGCGATTTTATTTTCAACTTCATTCACACTTTTAAACAGTTTTCGTTTTTTTTTATGTTCAGCACATACACAAAAGGAAAAGCCTATGTCACTCAACGAGCGGTGCGTGTGCGAAGAAGATGGTGGACGTTGGATTTGAAGCGCTGCAGGTTGCAGCCATCGGGAAAGACTCCACTCGGAAGTCCATTCCAGAGCGAGGCAGCCCTCCAGACAAAGGAGTTCCGCAACAGGGACGTCCTAGGTGTTCGCAACTGAATTGTATGTTGATGAACAGCTTGTGTCAGGTGTTTCTGTTTGGCACAACTCGGGCTGTTTGCCAGCTCTTTCGAACACCTTCCTTAGAATAGTAAACAGATGGGTCCGCTATTTTTCTTCGATGTTCAAGGCTATCAAAATCTTTAGTCAACACTAGGTCATCCACAAGACGGACTACTCTCCTGAGCAAGTGTTTGGGTGCCAAGATCCACACATAGGAAGAGTATTCTG
Organism: Pissodes strobi; assembly: GCA_016904865.1. Lineage (NCBI taxonomy): Eukaryota > Metazoa > Arthropoda > Insecta > Coleoptera > Curculionidae > Pissodes > Pissodes strobi. The sequence continues at coordinate 143,734 of MU182331.1, forward strand.
GTCTGATCTGGGCGTTAGAGTAAGAGCTGATGAGGTGTATACAACTTTTTGCTCTATAGAGTGCTCCTAGCTTTTGTGCTGCTGCCTTGGCGATTTTGGTGACGTGATTACGCCAAGACATGTTGATAAGTCAGGTCCTGCGGTGTTTGCTTTTTTTAGAAGCCAGCTGCTTGAGTCTTTCCTGCGTTAAACTGTGCATTATTTTCCACACCCCATTCCACGATGAGGTCCATATTCTCATTGATGGCAGCAATCGAATTTCTCGCTCGTGTTGGGAACTAGCAGCGATCATGAATGCAAAGCTGTAAATAGAATTATTTGTCCTGTCTAAGAGATCGTTGATATAGAGCAGGAATAGTGTGGGAGACAATATACACCCTTGAGGAATTCCGGCATTGATTTTAAATTCCTCCGCTAGATGTCCATCAATACCAACTCGGATGCTTCGATCCTTTAAGAAATTGGATAGCCATAGAAGCAGCGCTGGTGGTAGTCCGTATGCTATTAGTTTGCTTAACAATCCGTCATCCCACCCCCTATCAAATGCTTTGAATATGTCGAGAGCCACTGCACGAGATTCGCCGTAGCTCGCAATGGCTTTGGTCCACAGGTAGGTTACGTAATCTCGGGAGATCTCCCGTTGATCTGTGCTTGCGCAAGCCATACTGACAATCGCTTATGATGCCTGCGGATTTGAGATATTTCAAGAGCTGTTCGTTGATCAGTTACTCCATGACTTTGGACATGATAGGAACTAAGGCAATTGGACGGTAGTTATTTGGAATCGTTTTTTTTTTTACTTTCTTCGGGATTGGTTTCACTTGAGCACATTTCCAGCTAGAAGGAAAGCATGCAGCAATTATGGGAAAAAGCACATTCCTACCACCCAGGGCCGCCAACAGAACCAACCGAAAATTGCTAGTGCAGGCCGCGTAGAGAGATAAATATAAATATCTGAAACCAGCTAGCCAGAGGTCCCAAAAAAACTTTATCAGACGTTCTCAAAAGTTATGAAATATTTAAAACGAAAATAAAATATGAATTGATGGATCTAATGAAGCTTTACAGTAGGCTTTATTAACACAATTCTTAAAATTATAGAACGGTTTGCTGGCCGTTCTACGGTAATATAATATAAATCAAGCTAAATTATACTAATACCATAATATTCTATTTTAGTGACTTGATCAGACCTAAGCGATCTATGGTTTGCTTATCAACTAAAATAAATATAGTCACAAAGTGCCTGGGAGCTACATAAGAGAAAGAGATGATCAAAACAGTTACTTTTTCTGGTTTTATTCATGTTACGGCCACCAACATTTACAAAAACGGTAGTTTTTCAAAGGTAGAAGTAGTAAATTCTGCGAGGAAGTTTAACTGGCGAAAGTATAACCGCTTTCTGTCAGATAGAGGATTCCTTACGGGGTTGTCCTTTAGGAATCACCTTTTCGCCTCTGTAAAATGACCTGTCAAAATGTTGGCCCAACGAGTGTAGTGGCAGACCCGCCCCAACTTCCCCGATGATGTAAAACATCTACTGCAGTATGGTTTTATGAGTATTAGAAGCTACATAAAACCTTAAAATTTCATTAAATTATACAAGTCGATTGAAAAGTTCGAGCCGAGAAGGTAAATCGCTGGGTACTCCTTTGGGGCTCTGTACCTCCGTTAAGAAGCACTTCAGAAATTTCGTTTCAATGAAAAATTAGGGTTATTTTGATCTCTCCTGTTCGTTCGCGAGAGTATGCCCCAGTGACTAAACTTACCCTCCACAACCACTAGCCCGATACGACTCTCCAGAATCCCTCCTTGCCCCTCAAACCTAAAATATGTATGTTTTCTAAGCTAAAAGCTTCCATTAGCCACGCCGAATTATGTAATTCGTTTCCAACGTGTTCACTTCTCCGAAGACAGGCCGAAAATCTGGGTTTGAGAAATCTGATAGTGATGAAAGTAACATAGACGAACCTGGGCCTCGACTGCTGTTAAGCAGAAAAGAAGACTAAACTTATCCAAAAAAAATCGTGGGTTTTAACATTACTGCACCTATGCTATACCATGGTATCTACAAAACAAAAATTATGGCAATGGCACACACACTAAAGAGAGATGCACTCGACGAGGGGTGTGTGTGTGCGAAGATGTTGATTGCCACGGTTCTTGAATAGCTGTAGATTGTAATTAGGGGAAAACAGATGTCCTGGGAGTTAGTTCCACAGTGATGCAGTGCGCCAGACAAAGGAAGCCTTCTAAAGGGGTGTTCTAGGTGTTTCCAGTTGTACGATGAACGGGTGCGCTTTTATCGTCTGTCTGACAGCCGTTGCTGGGGACGGAATTAGGCGGGTCAAATCCTGGGAACATCTGCCGCGAAAATATCTGTAAAACAGGGAGATCTTAGCCACATGTCTGCGGTATACCAGACTATCCAGATCCAGGGTAAATTCCGGGTCGCCGACGAGACCCACTGCTCTCTTCTGAAAGGAATACAGCAGCTTTAGGGTGTGCTTAAATGCGGCGCATCAGATGTGTAAGCAATTTTCTAAACACTGTCTTATTTGCGCTTTGTAGATGAAGAGGGGCGTCACTCCCCGTAATCAAACTGCTCTCACCAGTTTGACGTTCCTGCTTGTTAATACAATGCAGCCCCTCTTGTCACTAACTGTCATTGATCAGCTCCAGACTTTGTACTTCGGTGTTCTTTAGCCTGGGGCAGGACGATATGATTTGATGGGCCCCATCCCATGACAACTCGGAATGGCTGGCGGGAGGGTCACTCCCCGTAATCAAACTGCTCTCACCAGTTTGACTTTCATGCCAGCTAATCCAATGCAGCCCCTCTTGTCACAAACTGTCATTGATCAGCTCCAGACTTTGTACTTCGGTGCTCTCCAGCCTGGGGGAGGGCGATGAGATTTGATGGGGCACATCCCGTGGCAACTCGGAATGGCGGTGACGACACTCCCCGTAATCAAACTGCTCACCAATTTGACGTTCCTGCCTGCTAATACAATGCAGCTCCTCAAGTCACAAACTGTCATTGATCAGCTCCAGACATTGTACTTCGGTGCTCTCCAGCCTGGGAGAGGACGATGAGATTTGATGGGCCACATCCCATGGCAACTCGGAATGGCGGGGTGTCACTGCCAGTAATCAAACTGCTCAAAAACCATTTAAACACGTTTTCAAATCTAGCGATTTAATTCGTATTATTTTAATATTTCACGCCACTGTGTTGCATTCCAAGGAAATCTTAAAAACCTTGGCGATACTGGTAGCGCCATTTCTAGTTACAACTTTCACTCATCTGAACCCGACCAATCACAGCGCTTTCCTACAGGATAGCCACTTCACCCAACCTAAAATTCCCCAATTCTAGGGGTCCCTAAAATTCCGATCTTTAATGATCAAATTTTAAGAAAACTAGCCAGTAGGTTTCGACCAGGTTTGTGTTAAAATTCATAATATTAATTTAGATAACCGGTGATGCTAAGTTTTTACACAATTTCTCTATATTTATGTTATTTGCCCTTTACTGACGTAATATGAAGTAGTGGGGGTAAGTTAACGCTCCAAAGGACGAGAGACGACGCCTCTCCCGTTCTAGAATTCACTTCTTAACTGGCCCTCTTCAAAGCAAGTCGCGATCCGTAATTGGTGAACATAGTGTACATAGTAGCTTATAGGTGGACATTAAGGAGCTGTTCCGCAGGAACCTTAATGAACATTTAACTGTACTTAGCTGCAAGATAGTGTTTAGAGTCATATACTTGTTTAGCATCATAATTGTTTATGCAACGCTTCAGTTTTTAAGACTATTATTCTTGTGATATTCTGCAAGGTCGATACCTAGTATCGACTGGCATTGTCCATATTGTAGCACTGACTACGCATAATTATTCAATGTATATATTTTGTTTATATATGAGTTTTCAGTTGTTTTCAAGTAAAATACCTTATTAAAATATTCATATAATGCTAAAGGTTTTTGTTTTATTTACAAAATCACTTTAGAACTAGCCCCCATGGTAAATTTTAGTGCCTAAGAGCACTCTCTGTTTTGAAAATCGACCAAGATCGAATCTGAAACACAAACTGCTCTCACGAGTTTGACGTTCCTGCCTGCCTGCCCAGGCGCCGAATGTCTAGTGCGACCGACGCAATTGAGAGAATAATGGCACTGAAGTGGAACTGGGCTGGCCATGTAGCAAGACTGACCGACGGACGATGGACAAGAAATCCTGGAGTGGAGACCATGTCAAGATGACTTTAGAAGCAGAAGGCGCCCGCCGACAAGGTGGACTGACGACCTTAAAAGGATTGAGAGGAACTGGATGAGTGCAGCATAGGATCGGAGACGACGGAACACTCTAACGTAGGTCTATGTTCAGCAGTGAATGCGTATTGGCTGATTGATGATGATGATGGTGATTGTCTTCCCATTTATCTAGTATTGGCTCGAGCTCCATTTAAAATTTTATTAAATTATAATTCTTATTGGTCTGCAATTCGTTGCAGGTTTTTGAAATGAAAATTTCTTTTGGCGCAATCAGCACTCTTCTTTCTAGGTAGTGATTGAGACTGATCCGTCACGCATCATGCTCAGCGTTGCCAGCGCAAAATTAAAAATTGTATCATATTTGAACTGATATTGTACCAGATTCAGCATTTTTGTACAGAATTTATATTATAAGAGGTTTTTTTATATTTTTGCGTTTTTTTTAAATTTACCGTCATTACCGTATAGGAGGCTCCAACTTTTACTTGACCAATACGCCAAAACCCAGAACACGGCACATATAACAACCAGCAATATTACTCGACCTGTCAAGCGAAAAATTAAATTTGACCTTGCTAATATCAGTTGGGTAGGAAAAGTCAGGGCTGGATTTGAAATATATATAAGTATGATTTTTCTTTAGCAGAGCCGTAATATAAAATTTCAAATATCAATGGGTTAAGAAATATATGTATACCTTGTTGAATGAGCAGGAAATCTTGGAAGAATATCTCTGGTTTGTACAAGTTCTTATTGCTTAAACATCATGGCTTTTTGCATTACACAATGTCATAAACAACGTTCGTTTCTCACAATGTCAATTATTTGACAAATACACGCCTATGGTTTTGATTTAACTCCAATAGCAATAAAATAAACCAGTCGCAAAAACAGGACACCGCTGGCGGCAGATTGACGGATTTCCTACCAAGCACGATACACATATAACGGTATGCTGATTTCTAGACTCGTTTTTGACTCACCCGCGCATCTACGTCATCCGGGAAAATTTGACGCTGTCATAGTTTATTTAATTAAGTGGATTTTTAGATTTGTTTTGTGTTTATATAATGTTATAGGATTATTTAAATTAAAAAATTATAGTATAATTATGCCGAACTGTGCTGTGGCTACTTGTAAGAACAATAATAGGACCACCAAAGGGAGTAATATTAAATATGTTTCCTAAACACGAGCTAGCAAATCAGTGGATTCGTGCTTGTCGAAGAGAAGATGGAATTAACATAAAAGATGGTGAGTATCTTTAATTATTAAAGCTTTACTTTATTATTTATTATTTTTATTACATATTTCCACGGTTTACATGATTTTTTATGGCAGTGACACACACTCTAAAGGGACATCCTATGGCTAGAGATTGATCCTAATTTCACGTACCGTACCGTGATTTTAGCTGCCGCTAATTCGACATTCGGGTGCTGCTGTGCCTTAAGGTCCTCGCGCATTTATCGGAAGCGTCGCGAACGGAAGCGTGGCGAGGTGAAGTGTCATTTTACAGATGTCCGCGCACTGGGATGAAGCGTCGCATCGCGTCTTAAATGAAATGAACGGCGCGCGGTGTGGCGCGAATCAATTTTATTTTTACCATTTAAACATAGTGCATTGTTGTGAAGGTACGATGAGCAGTTCGTCAGAAGAGGATCTCTTTGTATTAAGTTTAATTGCCATCATGGAAGAAGGAGGCTAAGAAGAAAAGAAGAAAAAATGCTGGGTTCATAATAAAAATCAAAAGCGAGACACTTAGGAAAATTTAATCATTTGCTTAATGATCTTAGACAAGATAAAAATAAATTTTTCAAATATTTTCGTATGTCTGAGGAAAAGTTTTTTGAACTTCTTGGTATATTAAAGCATTCCATAGAGTATAAAAATACAATGTTTCGAAACACTACTTTCTATCAAATACTACTACCAACTGAAATATGAAACACGAATCACTTTAAAATTTGAATCCTCTCGTCGCTCGTTGAGCGCGCATTGAGGCGAAGTGTCAGGAGAAACGACTCCTACTTGGTCCAAAGAGAATTCGCGCGTCAACCGACGCGCCTCTTCGCCTCGCGCCGCTGTAGTGCGCGGACGACCATAAAATTTAATGTAAATCAGTCAGGCGAAAGATACACAATTTTCTTCGCGTCGCTTCCGTTCGTGACGCTCCCGATAAGTGCGCGAGCACCTTTAGTTCCGTTCTTTAAACATTCTTTTTAGATATACCACGATCAAGTCACGGTTCCCGGTCCAGCCAGACATTATGTGGTTAAAAAATATTTGCCAAAAGTTAAATAAGTCAAAAAAATAAAGCAACATGTATTATTGAAGTGTGCTTGAAGTGAAACTTCTTAACGCGCGCCGGGAGGAATATTTACACATGCTCATATACGATGGTACCAGGGTGCTAAAATCGGTTAGGTTCTGTAGCGCTACAAAAGCTCATTGATTTGCGCACCTAATCGCGCCATGTCTTCGTGATGGAATCCTTCTGTTCCAACGGCTCTCGTGGCCGAGTGGTCTAGGTGGTTAGGTCTCGATTCGGCGGCTCTATGGAAATGAAATAAATATGTAAAAATGGGCAAAAAATATTTGAAAGGGTTCAGAATATTGACTATAATGAGGTCAATACAAAGAAAATTAAAATTAATTACTTTAAGTTTGGTAAAACTATATCTTGTGGGCTAAATTAAATTGGATAATTTTTTAATGCTTAATGACTTTTTATTTGCATGGGATTTTTTTAAATTATTTTTGGATATGTTATGGGCTAAGATATTAGAATCAAAAAGAACTTCTCTGAGCTGATCTACTTCAATGGCGTACATTTAAATTATTTTCTAGAGTAGAACTAAAACTATGTATATCAATTAAAATTAGTAATATAAATATGGAATGAAAATGCTTTTATTCTTTAGTTAACACACGTACACGTATAATTAGGAACGTACCTATTATCGAAAATGTCCTTTAAAATTCCCCAAAACTGCGAATATTGCATTTCAAAACATAGGTTCTATACACGCTTACATAGCAGAATCGAAAGCGTCGTTCCCGGGTGACGTCACACGTTTCTGTGTGGGAGGTTCTGCCTGCGCAAGAGCATACCGTTATATGTGTATCGTGCTACCAAGGAATATCTTGCGCGCGGACTTGCGCAGATGCGAAAAAAGGAGATGTGATATTGCTGGTTGTTATATGTGCCGTGCCCAGAACATGCAATTGCATAATTGCAAAGTAAAACACATTTCAACCGAGTCGGGCATACACAACCAGCGGAATAATAACGGCAGCGCCATCTGTGAAAGTATGTCATAACCCGGCCACTACTAGCACTATGATTTATGCTTCTGCCTGGATCGTATCGATTTTAAACGAAGAAAACTGTTCGAGAAGCGATAGGGTTCGCCCTCACTCTCACCTGTGTTTGACATACTATATGACATAACGAGAATGGCAAGTAGCTTCGGCAAAACCCATATTTTAATAGTAATTTTCCAGAAGAAAAGGTTCTTTGGCCGATAGCTCCCATCCGCAAGAATACAGTGTTTTCAATTGTGTAGATCCAAAGGAAGAACTCCAACAGATGTTAGTCGAACTGAAGACAACATCAGAAGAAAAAGGCCTTACAATGAATATCATGAAAACCAAGATCATGACTTCGGAGGATACCATATTCAGGGTAGGCGACGACACCCTTGAGAAGGTGGACGAATATATCTATTTAGGACACACTATAAAATTGGGCAGAGAAAACCAGACCGCAGAAATAGGTAGACGAATTCGAATGACGTGGGCGGCTACCGGAAAACTAAGCTATATCCTAAAGAACCCCAAAATTCCCACAAACTTAAAGACAAAAGTTTTCAATACCTGTATCCTCACGGTGATGGCCTACGGAATGGAAACAATGTCAATGACCATTAAATCAGCCAACAGGCTCAGAACGACTCAACGAGCGATTGAACGCATATTATTAGGTGTCAGCCTGCGCGACCAAATCAGAAACAAGGAAATCAGACGATGAACCCGAACTGAAGACGTCATAAAGACTATCGCTAAAGCGAAATTGAACTGGGTAGGCCACGTCGCCAGACAAGATGGAACTCGATGGACAAAACAAGTTGTACAATGGAGACCAAGAGCAAACAGGAGGAGCGTCGGTAGACCACAACGAAGATGGATCGACGACTTCACCGAAAAAGTGGGTAAAAAATGGCAACAGCTGGCCCAAAACAGAGAAGAGGGGAGGCCTACGTTCATGAGTGGACAGTTAGGGGCTGTTAAAGAAGAGAAGAAGAAGAAGATCCAAAGGATGACATTGTTTTTAATGTTGTTGTTACTGTTGGCTTGCAAACCACAGTCACTTGTTCTCCACCCATTTCATAGCGAATTTCATCGAACAGGAAAGCGAGGGCATTATTAGATAAGGAACACACGGTTTTGTGGCATCGCTTGGTGTAAATGTACCTTCAATGTAAATATAACTTTCTGATATATACATGCAAATTCCATCGGAATTTCCAATGTCGGTGATCCATATGGATTGTAGGTATAGTGCTTCGGTCTCGTCTCGTCTCGTCTGGAAATTCAAGACCGATACCGAGACGAGACAGAAATTATAACTCGAGACCGAGACCGAGACTTCAAGGTTCGCGCCCGAGAGTCTCGTCACGTCAGTCTCGAGAGTCTAGTGTCTCGAGTATTGAAATAAAAATAATTTATAAGTAGAATAGTACGAAAATATATTTTTTCTCCGATTGACAGCAAATATTAATTTTGCAGATACATATCAATCAGCAAAGTATTACTTTTCCTGCCTTGGCAGCAAAAAAGTACTTTCCTGCCTAGGCAGCAAAATGATTAGTTTCCATGGGAATAAAACGTTTGACATAGGTTGTCAAACTATAATTATTATGGACATATACAGTTCTATAGCAACCAACCGTTCCAACAATTGCGATTTCTATCAAATTTTTTTTTAATTTATCACTACAGGAAAAATAAAAAGATTGTGGGAATTGTAATAATTTGCAAATATACAATATACATATATCATTATAAACAATCGGAGAAAAAATTATATGTTCAACTCTTCAGCAAAGTAGATTGACTGCCTTAGCTGAATTCGTAGCCTCGCTACACTCGGCTATGAACTATCAGTCGCGGCAGTCAATCTATTACTTTGCTGCCTAGTAAAACAAATAGTATATTATTTTATATGGAGGAAAAGTAATACTTCTCATGGCGCGCTCGTGTTTAACAGCCGAACGGAGTGAGGCTGGTAATAGAGAGCAAGCCATGAAAAGTAACTTTTCCTCCACATAAAATATGCTGTTTTTTCTTCAAATGTCGACAAATTGATCCAAAAACGTCTCTTTTTAATAGTAATAATAATTATTATTAAAGATAAGTGGGTTCGCAAGGCGGCTTAGACCGGTGCGATGTCGGTGAATAGGCGCAGGTTGTTACTATAGTAATGTAACATAAAGCTGTCAGTGGACACTGTCAACAATAATTATACTTTTAAAATTGCGTTTTCGATTTGCATTTTAATTCCGTATTGATAAGCAGTTATTGAGTAAGTTCGATTAAATAATAACCAATTTGTTCCTAAATTAGTGATTTTTAGAAATGCAGTCACAAATTGAGTGATAAATACAATTTATTTATAGTTTAATAATTCTTGAGTTATTGACGCTTATTTTGATGTTTGTTTGTATTGTATCTATGTTGCTATGACAACACTTTTACCTCCGCCGGCGGAAAAGTGAAAAGTAAAGCTCCGGCGGAGGAAAAACGAAACTTCACTGCCGCCTACACAGTCGAGTAATGACGGATTTACTGACGTTTGAAGAAAATAACTATTTTTTAAATTATAGGTAACGTACAAAAAATAAAAAATATTTAGGTACACGAAAATCAAAGCAATATGCACGTATCTAAAGTACAATTTACTAGTTGCCTACCTATATTTATGAGTAACACAAAACAGGTTTAAATTATAATAGGTAACGTGCAAAAATAAAAAATATATAAGAATCTAGAAGCACGAAATAATATTATTTCGAATTTTGAGGAATAGTGATTAGGTATCTACGAGTGTACATCGGGAATATCCTTCAGGTCACGGTATGTCTGAAAAAAAAAGTCAGCATTGGTTTAATAAAGAGACATTAGCCTTTTAGAGCAAATGTCAATGAATTTTTTTATTGCAAGTTAGGAACTTTAGAACTTATAGCGACTCACTTTAATAGTTCGAGAAGAAGAAGCAAAATAGGTTATTATTCATTATTTCTTGAATCCTCCCATCATACGGTATCTTAACCACCTCAGAATTTCCCCCCCCCCCCCTTCCCGGCGAATTTTGAACCCAATCCGATATAATATAATTTTTTCTTCGCCATTTTGTCAAGAATATTAAAATTTAAATTTTCGCCCACATTTCATTTTTTACCTTTTATCCTTATTAGGAGTTGGAGACATAAATGAAAGAAAGCTAAGATTGTGTTTATAATGTATTAAAAATATAAACGTGATTTTAACATAAAAATATATCACTATGAATCTAGAAGCACAAAATAATATTATTTCGAAACTTGAGGAATATAGGTATCTACGAGTGTACAGGGTGTCCAGTTTTCGTGTGTTTTTCTATGCTAGATCCCTTATTATAAAAGATAGAAAGAAGCAGTTTGCGGCTTACTGTTCTATTTTTTTGTGAAAGTTTCATTGCCGTAAGCCAATTTTTTACAGCCTGCTTGGTTTGTGATATACGGGGCGAAATTGAAAATCATAATTTTTTCAGCCTCGCCTTTATTTCGATAATTTGATAAGCTTTCGATAAGGCAAAAATGGATTCTGATAGATTTTTTTATGTAGAATTCAGTGGCGTACTCAGTTTTTTTCCAGGTGTTACGGATTTTTAGATTTTGGCCAAAGAGAATTATTTTTTAATGGAATTATTTTCTTATCTTACTCGCTTCCTTAAGGGCTTTTCAAAAATATATAATTCTTTATGTTTATTTTTAGGAAAAGTTTAAAATTTTACATTGTTCGTAAAAAATATAGGTTTCCTTTGTAGTGAGTCGCCACTGTAAATGAAAACGAAATGTATAAAATTATTTTGATTATTTTTTTAGGGTGGGTGGTCACTAAGCTTTAAAATATACTCCTGATAATAGTAATAACATATTTATTCATTTAGTTTTTTTTATTACATTTTCTATAATAAGTCATAGAAATTGCTCAAATTGCTCCCCATTATGTTCGAGACACTTTTGACATACTGTTCCGATTCTTCGTAAAGCATTCAAAATCGTCACTGCTCATCCCTGCAAAAGCCTAAATGTCTAGTGTGTGGCTTCTCGAAGTTGATCAATGTTTTGGTATCGCCTCTTATAAATTTGGTTTTCTATATACCCCCACAAAAAAACCTAATACAGAAAGATTAGGTGACCTTGGTGGCCACCTGACAGGACCATTTGTACCAATCCATTTGTTAGGGCAAACGACCTCTAAATACTCCCTCACTATTTGAGAATTATGACTTGGAGCGCTATCTTGCTGATAATATAATTATATTATTCAGATAGGCGAGAGGGACATCTTCTACTATTTCCATCAAGGCCTTCTGAATTATAGCAAGGTGTCTATTTCCTGTTAAAGTCCCTTCATAAAGAAAATATTTAAGTCTAGTACCAAAAATGAAGCACGACACGCTAAATCCAAAGCGTCCTTGGCGCTCTCTCCGATAAATTACATGCTCATTCTCTTGACACCAGTGTCTCGAATTATGCCTATTCTGAACCCCATCGCTCGTAAAATATGCCTCTTCTGACCATACCACCATTCTTTCAAAATGTCTATAATCTTGCACCATTTGTAGGTACCAATTGTAGAAATTTATTCTACGTTGTGCATCACCGGAGTACAAAAGTTGGACGAGTTTATATTTGAAGGGTTTGAATTTATGTTTTCTAAATATTAGTTGCGTTCTTGATTTTTTTACCCCCACTTCCTCATAAAGTTTTCTGCATGACGAGGTTGGATTTGCCGTAACGAAGGCCACAACATTTATTTCGTCTACTCCCCTGTTTTCCTTGTTGTAAGACTTTGGCCTTGGTTTGTTGAATGATCCGTACTCAATAAGATTAGTTTGGATTTTTTGAAAAATTCTTTTACCTGGTTGCTGTCTCTCTGGATATCTATGAACAATGTAAAAAGAGATTACGAACATCTGATAATAAATAATGATATTTAAATAGTATAATATCACAGCTTATTCATTACCTACTAGCTACTCATCATGCGGCGGCATCCTTTTATTCGGGAAAGTCGAGTGAAAATTTTAGAAGAGGGCCATGACATAATATTATTTTAAACGTCTGGGCATCTGAAAAATACTTTTGACAGTTCGTTTAATTTAAAATATGACGTTTTATCGTCTAAAATCCGTTTAAAAACGATTTTAAATGGCAAAATTGTATAAAAATCCGAAATTTCCGATCTTTCTAGGGCGATAGCCGTAGGTTCGGACGAATTTGTCGTGGATTTTGAAGCGGATATTCATTTATAAATTCAGTTCGCTTAGTGTCATTACATTGCCTGAACAATTACGAGACCATGGAACTGAACCGCTCAGGGCACTGCCACGTAGGCGCAGTGCTCGACACTCCAACTTTCTAATTTCGGTAGAGATGAGTAGCTGGTAGTGTATAAGCTGTGGTAATATCTAATTACTAGCTTTTAATATTAATTATTTCTATTCAATGATTGTCAAAATTTACCTGTTAAAATACAGCTCTGAGGCTTCATTAGCATCTTCATTACATTGGATAAAACAAATATACATATCGTGCTTTTCGTAATTTCCGAATTTATTATTTTGTGCCATAATAAGCTTTTTAAGCACTATAAATGGCAAAATAAAAGTTCATGCTGGGCGGCATCGTTAGAGGACGCGAAGCTGATATGACTATTTTGAGTATTAAAAAACGTAAGGATATAAATAAAGATTTTAAAACAGTATTGTGTCGTTAATTACTGCTCATAAAATCCATATTCCGATAATGCTTATGATATAACGGAGGGCAATTTGAGCAATTTATACGTCTTATAATAAAATAAAATAAATAATGAATAAATATGTCATTACTATTATCAGGTATATTTTAAAGCTTAGTGATCACACACTATAAAAAATTAATCAAATTAATTTTACACATTCCTTTTCATTTACAGCGGCAGCTCACTACAAAGAAAACGCATATTTTTACGAAGAATATAAAATTTTAAACTTTTCCTAAAAATAAACATATACAATTATATATTTTTGAAAAGCCCTTAAAGAAATAAATAAGATAAGAAAATAATATACAGGGTGTGCTATTAAAAAATCACTAAGTTTGGTCAAAATCTTAAAATCCGTTACTCCTGGAAAAAAAACTGAGTACGCCACTGAATTCTACCTAAAAAAGTCTATTAGGATCCGTTTTTACGTTATCGACATCTTGTCAAATTATCGAAATATAGCGGAGAATGAAAACATTATGATTTTCAATTTCGCCCTGTATATCACAAACCAAGGAGGCTATGAAAATTTGGCTTACGGCAATGAAGTTTTCACAAAGAAATAGAACAGTAAGCCGCAAACCGCATCTTTCTATCTTTTCTAATAAGGGGTCTAGCATAGAAAAACCCACGAAAACTGGACACCCTATACATGAGGAATATCCTTCAGGTCACGGTATGTCTGAAAAAAAAATCAGTATCAGTTTAATAAAGACAAATTAGCCTTTTAGACTGCAAATGTCAACTATTTCTTTTATTGCAAGTTAGGACACTCCAAAACATATAGCATCTCAAAAATCGTAATTTCGTGGGACTCACCTCAATTTTCGATCAGTTTGCGAGTAGTTCGAGAAGAAGGAGCAAAACAGGTTATTATTCATTATTTCTTGAATCCTCCCATCATATGGTATCTTAAGTACCTCAGAAATTACCCCCGGTGAATTTTGAACACAATCCGATATAATATAATTTTTCCTTCGCCATTTTGTCAAGTATTTTATAATTAATATTTTTGTCCACATTTAATTTTTTTAGTTTTTATCCTTATTAGGAGATGGTAACAGAAATGAAACAAAACTAGGACTGTTTTTATAATGTATTTAAAATATAAACGTGATTTTAACATAAAAATATATCACTATGACTCTAGATGTACGAGATAATATTATTTCGAAACTTGAGGAATATCGGTATCTACGAGTGTACATCGGGGATATCCTTCAGGTCACGGTATATCTGAAAAAAAATGTCAGCATCAGTTTAATAAAGACAAATTAGCCTTTTAGAGCAAATACCAACGATTTCTTTTATTGCAAGTTAGGACACTCCAAAACTTATAGCTTCTCAAAAATCGTAATTTCGTGGGACTCACTTCAATTTTCGATTAGTTTGCTCCAGTAGTTCGAGAAGAAGTAGCAGAACAGGATATTATTCATTATTTCTTGTATCCTCCCATCATACAGTATCTTAACTACCTCAGAATTTCCCCCTGGCGAATTTTGAACACAATACGATATAATATAATCTTTTTGTCTTCATCTAATTTTTTTACTCTTTATTCTTATTAGGAGTTGGAGACATAAATGAAAGAAAGCTATGACTGTTTTTATAATATATTTAAAATATAAACGTGATTTTAACATAAAAATATATTGTCACGATTTGTATTTTTAATCTGTGACGCCACGCCTTACTTAGCGTGTAGGAGAGTAACTCAGATTTAGGAACGCACTACGTCAAGTTGGGAAGAAATAATAAAGGAGACACATCGATAAAAACAGTAAGTGTGGAAACGCACCGGCGGCAACATTTTGTTGCGCAACGTTTCGTAACATTGCGCAACGTTGCAGGTTCCAAATTTCATTTGGAATCAGATGGAATAGGCGCGCACCGCGTGCAACGGTGCCATGCAATGTTTCGCATTGTCTCGCAACAAGAGGGCGATGTTGCGCCGCCGAAGAGGAGTCGTCAGTTTCTTCGCAACATTCGAGGGGCTACCGAGTCTGCTGCTAAGAAGACAAAATGGTATTTGGCTCATGCAATGCCGTTTTTGGCAACCTAGGCTGGGCGACAACGGACAATGATAAGTAATCTCTCGGCACCAAATACATCTATTCCTTCGACGTCTCATGGTGTCGTAAATAATAAAGAAACACAAGATAATTTGGAAAATGAGGAAAATTTCAGTCACAAATAGGTACCATTGAACGACAGGATGATACTGCAACTG
>MU182331.1:174320-188639 GCA_016904865.1 Pissodes strobi
CTAAAATAGCTTAAATAAAGATAACTTAATTTATCAAACAGGAACAAATACCTATTATTAAAAGAAATGTTATTGGATGGATGTTTCCAATTCTGACATCGTTTCCCTATTGATAGGCATTAGCGGTACCATATTCATATTCGTAGAAAAAATTTGTTTTATATTACATGCACAAGCCAAGCTTTTAATGGATCTTTTGGCTTTCTTGTACTTCTTTTTTTGTATGGCCACAAGTGAAACTGACTTAATTGCAGACCTTCTAAATGGTTCCTGGATGATTCGGCAGCTTCCTTCAATTCCTGAAAATCATATATGTTTCCCATCCTTGAGAGTTTCTACTCTTTATTACCGTGGATGTCATCTACGTTCACATGAGTGAGGCCTTTGGTGAGATATCGAATGACAGTTGGAATTTAGTTCCACCTTAGGCTTCATGCAAACGTTTGATTAAAAGTAAGAAATCGACTTGTAAAAATTTGGAGAATAATTATTTAAAATTAGAAATACCTACTTCATAAATTGTAAGTAATATCATTTACCTTTTTGTAAGACTGTCTTGGCAAAGTTTAGATTTTCTACATATTAAGTGACTAGTTCCACACGCCTTATTTTATATCCTTGCGGCAGAATAAAATTCATGAATTTTAACCGTGTGCGCTATATACCAACTTATCATTTAAGTAACCTATTAATTGGTACGACAGGTTATTTGCCTAACAATTGGGATTTGGCACCATTGTCAATATTATAAGCAGAGTTTTATCCACAATACCGAAACAGACATTTTGCACTCGCCGCGCGTTTCGCTAACCATGTTAGCATCATCAGGGGATGATTAATGCCCGGTTTCTGAAGTACTAGATATCTATTGTATAAAGTTATGAAGCCTATAATTACTATCGTCACTATTGTAATAACAATCGTTGTCATAGGAAATATTTGAAGAATAAAGTTATCCATACTTTGAGAAACTGGGCATTAGACAGTAAGATGATTAAGGCAGTCTTATGCCCAGTTTCTCAAATTATGGATAACTTTCTTCTTCAAATATTTCCTATGACAACGATTGTTAATACAATAATTGTAACCATAGTAATTATAGGCTTCATAACTTGCCGTAGGTTCCAAACCCCAACATAGTCAACATTATGTCAACGCTCCTTTGTACTGTATATTTGTTTTTTATATCAAGGCATTTCATCCATAGTAGGGAAAGAATATAGTATTTATTTTAGGGAAATATTATGTCTTATTGAAAAGCTCCTCCAAAAATTACTTTTGAGGATTTGACAACATTGTAAATTTTTCCAAGTTGAGTCTCAGTTAACTAGGTGGCACTTCATAACTTTATTAAAAAGTACCGAGAAGTCCACGAACCTAGCTCTCCACTGTATTACTAGCTGCCGTTCACATCTATTGATAAGTTTACTAAATGGGTTTAGGAAACGTTGCCATAAAGAAGTAGCGCCCAACTTGGGGTACGAACCTACGACCCTGAGATTAAGAGTCCCATGCTCTACCGACTGAGCTAGCCGGGCAGGTCTACGGCATAAAGAAAAGAAAACCCGGATCTCTCACGGAAAAAATTTCAATACCTTGACTCCGAAACACTGTTGCCAACTTAACTTATATGAAATAGCGAGTCCAAGTGCATGAAGAACCATCTGACATAATAGTTCAGTGAATCGAACTTCTGCTTTGGACCTATTGTTATCAAAGAAAATGTAAATATGCCTTAAAAATCTGCAGGGAACCGTTACTTGGGAACGTCAATTTGATAGAACCTGTGTAACTGTCAAAATCATATATGTGTCTGACGTTTAATAACATTAAATGAAAACACGATATCTCCTCGAAAGGCGAAAAAATCAAAAAGAAATAATATAACTAAACATCATTTGACAAACGAATTACAGTATACATTAGATGACTCTTATGATCTCTAAATTATATGAGGTAGGTATTGCAATGAATTGGCTTAAAATAATAAACAAATTCAATGTTACATTTGTGTCGAACAAATTTTTATTAACTTTCAGATCAAAGAATAGCTTGTGAGCATTTTCCTGAGCGATTAGAAGAGAGTTCAAACATTAAAATATCTGAAGACAACGGCTATTAAACTAGACAATCAAAGCCTTTGAAAGATATTTCCGTAACCTAGTCGAACAACTACTACTAAGAAAGGGATCTGATATTATTATCATATCATAAGTAGCTAGTATGTCATACTAACACATAAATATAAATATAGAAAATATATTCAATTAGTTCCAAGGTAAAACAAGTTAATGTACTTTATACCTTAAGGAATAAATCTGTGTTTTCTATTGAACTTGCATCTGCTGGTTCCTCTGAGTTCTTCTTTTGCAGCTTTAGCCCTTTGAAAAACCAATTGATTTTGGATGATGCTGTTATTAACTTCGTTTTTGAAATTGTTTGCTAGAGGCATCCGATTTCGGTTGTCGAAAAAAGTAGATGCTGCGCAGATAAGATCTGGTCTGGAAACGATCTCATTAAATTATCATGCAGCATGGACTTTATTGCAGGACAGGTACGATAATAAGCGGTTGATAATACGTAACCACGTTAAAGCGCTTTTCGAACTTACCTCTATCAGCAAAGAATCTCATACAGCTTTAAGGAAGTTATTAGACAATTTAAATAAGCATTTAAAGGCTTTAGAATCTCTTAAGGAACCTGTAGACAAATGGAATACTTTGCTAGTTTATTTAATGTGTACTAAGCTAGATAACACCACCAGGCGCGAATGGGAAATATTTGCTGAAAAACTAGCTAATATAACAATCAAAAATTTAGAGAATCTTTAAATAAAGAACTAAAAGATTTAAAAAATCTGACACACCTCCTTTACCACCGAACGTCTTCAAACATCAGAAGGATGACTATGATAAAGGGTGTCAGTCACAAAGTTATTTGAGTGTTAAGAACTGATTGTTTTGTAAACAAGGTCATAATATCACCATCTGTGATAAGTTTCTGCAACTTGCTCCCAAATCACGATATTTTGAAATCAAGAAATTAAAATTATGCACAGTCTGTTTAGGTGGGGATCATTCGTTTAATGCGTGCAAAGAAAATACTAAATGTAAACTATGTAATAAAGAACAGATAAGGAGGTTTGTGATAGATTAAAATTATCCAAACGGAAAATGAAGATTCCTATTTCAGGTTTGGGGCACTTGTAGCTAGACATAGCGCAGCACTTAATCAGCCGAATGTATTATTTCACTTCACGCATTACCCTCCGCGCGCTCTGCTCGCTACGGGGGCTCAAAGTACAGGAACTAACCAAAACTAACCCAAGGCATGCCCAAAATGAAGAAAAAATACTTTTTACAAACATAATCTTTAAAAAAAATAAAAACCTCACAGAGCACTCCCAGACAATTCATTGCACCGCAAAGACATCGGTAAACTGAAGGCTGATTAGTTACCCTGTTAGTTAGATCTAGCCCTAAGGTTTGGGGCAAGCTCGTGCGAATATTTATTGCAAGGTATATGCAACTATTAAATCCAAAATGAACACTTTTAAGTATAATCTTTCTTTCCTAGTAATTGACCAAATTACTGATAATCCGCCTTTGAACTCTATTAACTTTTCTAATATTGCCATACCTAAAAAATATTAAATTGGCAGATTCTCTTTGTAAAATACCTTCAAAGGTTGATGCATTGTTGGGCGCTTCGATATTTTGGTAATTATTATGTGTAGCCCAAATTAAATTATCAAATACACAGATAATTGCTCAGAAAACAAAATTAGGCTGGATTTTATCTGGACAAATGCACGCTAACGTGGATGGATCATGGAAATCACTATGTCATTTTTCTGCTAATGCTGTTCGTTCAAAACCCATTTTGAACACTTCTTCAAATCTAACGATTTAATTTTTGTACAATTTAATATTCCACGCCACTGTCCTCGCATTCCAAGAAATTAAAATCCATGGCGATACTACTAACGCCATCTCTTGTTTACAACGTTTATCCACTGCGCCTGGCAATCTAGAAAGCTAAGAGTTAAGCGTCCTCAAAAGGCCTCCGACCAATCATAGCGCTTCCCGCTTTATCCCGTCGGTATTACTAGCGCCATATCTGTAACCACCTTTACTCATCTGAAGCCGGCCGCGTATCCTAAACTCATCTGACCAAGCACAGCAGGATAGCCACTTCACCCAACCTAAAATTCCCTAAAATTCAGATCTTTAATAATCGAATTTCTTGAAAACTAGTCAGCAGATTTCAACCGGATTTGTATTAAAATTCATAATATTAATTTAGACAACCGGTCATGTTAAGTTTTTACACAATATCTCTGTATTTACATTATTGCCCTTTCCATGCCCGAAGCGATGCATCTTCTCCCACCAGAAGGGGCGGTAACAACTTCTTCAGGTTGATCTAGTTCCCACGTTCTAGAATTCAGTCTCTTGCTTGAACCTCGAACATGTAAGTGGCAAAAAGCGCACCCCCGTTTACAGCCGGCATGGCGCTGAGCCGCCATGCCGGGAGGTTTTCACATTTACTCAGGTGATATAGTGATATCCAGGCATAATCATCTTCATATCAAGCCTACAATAAGGTATTTATTGGCAACTTGACTGCCATTATTCTCACGAGTCTCACGCCGTGCAAAGGCGTCCCCATTGGTCTCATCCATGAGACACTCAATCGAGCCTAGTCTCGGAATCTCAAGTAAGTAAACGCACATGTTTACAATCACATTCTCACAAAGCCAACAAAAAAGATATTTATCGGCATCCTGACTGCCATTATGGAGACCCACTGATCTCTGGTTCTAAGCCTACAAAAAAGGTATTTATCGGCATCCTGACTGCCATTATGGAGACCCACTGATCTCTAGTTCTAAGCCTACAAAAAAGGCATTTATCGGCATCCTGACCCACTGATCTTTAGTTCTAAGCCTATAAAAAGGTATTTATCGGCATCCTGACTGCCATTATGGAGACCCACTGGTCTCTCTAATTCTCAAAGGTTGTACCATGCGCAGTACAGTCCCCAATGGTCTTGCCCATGGATTTTCAACATTCTCTATCACGAGTATACCACTGGGTTGCTATACTCTTGCCTTATTCTCATATAAGGATTAAACGACACTACCAATATACTCAAGTTCTCACAAAGGCTATATCCCCTACGCGGATTTCAGCTTACCTATGCTACCTGCATAGCATATTTAGTAATCATTTATGTATGTACCAAGAAGCCGCATTCACAAAGGCATCCAAGTCATGCCTATTATGCAATAACTGCATACCCGATTCAAACCACAACAATCAAGTCATTCATATTTGCAAGAAATCAAACTACACTGTAAATAGAAGCTAGCCATAGACCTAGCAAGTGTTTTTTGAACTGACTTTCCCCCAGTGTTGGAAGATAAACTGCTGAACATTGAACGTTTCTCATCAACTTGAATAATATGTACATAGTAGCTTATAGGTGGACTTTAAGGTAACATTTATCCTGTTATTATTGCTTGTATAATATTGCATTTCATATCAAAGTTCCTCTAGCTGAGCTCATGCATACTTGTTCCGCAGGAACTCTAAACAGACAGTTAACTGTACATAGCTTCAAGGTTATGTTTATAACTATACATTAGTTTAATATTACAACTGTTTATGCATTGCTTCAGTTTTTAAGAGTATTATTTATGTCATATTCTTCAAGGTTGAAATTTGCCTCGACTGATATTGTTCATATCGTAGCACTGACTACGTACATTCATTCAATGGTTATATATTGTGTATTTATGAGCTTCTAGTTCTTTTCAAGTAAAGTAACTTATTAAAATATTCATATAATGCTAAAGCTTTTTGTTTTATTTACAAAATGACTTTAGAACTAGCCCTATGGTAAATTTTAGTGCCTAAGAGCAGATCTATTTTTGTTTTGAAAATCGACCAAGATCGACTCTGAAACACTATTATTGAAAAGGAGCTAGAAAGGTTTTGGCTGATTGAGCACTGTGAACCTGGACAACTTTAGTCTTCTGACAAAGGGCATCTGAACATAATTTTGTATCTCCACATAGAAGAGAAGAGGATGGGAGATTTTCAGTTCAATTGCCATTTCGACCAGATACGTTCAAGTTATGATTGATTATTTTGGTAAGTTAAAAGTGTAAGTTTAACCAAACTTAATAAAGGGCAAAGGCTGATATGCCTGGGAATAAAAGGAGCAATTTCAACGTGCCCTACCGCAGCCTAGAGGTACTGCTGAACATGCCTCCTCTTCATTTTAGTGTGAAGAGGTAGGCGATTATCAGTGCTCACAGGCTAATCCAAATAGGCAAATTCAAGCCTGGAGATCACTGGTCACCGGCGCATCTTTGAAGAAATAAAACTGGAAAATGCCAGCAAACCAAGTGACAAATAACGGTCATGTTGGACCTAGATGTCCCATTGGCAGTGGTTATTGATGGCCGCCAATCATGGGAGAGTAAAAACTATCTCAGGCCGATAACGCATTGCTATGGTACACAGGTGGTTCACAACTAGCGAAAGGAGCAGGATTGAGCATTTCAGGTCCAAACTATAAACTTTCCAAACCGCTTGGCAAGTATATAACCATCTTACAAGCGGAAGTGCTTGTCACAAATATATGTGCAGGAGAGTGCCTCACAGAAGGACTTCGCAGAAAGCCCTAAAAGCTCTAAAAGCTTTCAAGTGCAGGAAATGCAAGTAAACCCTAAAACAATTAGCGACACGCAACCAGGTAACTTTAATGTGGGATCCTGGCCATAGAGGCATAGAGGGCAACGAAAAAGCAGACTGCCTTGCGAAAGGCGGAGCTGATGGAATACCATATTATGGTCCAGTGCTATATTGTAGCGTTATGTAGAGCCACATCACCGAAGAACTAAACAATGGGAAAAAGAACAACTGTCGTTCTGAAGAACTAAACAAATAAGAAAAAGACCAACTGTCGTTCTACTAGAGAAACACTCCAGGACTAAGACAGGCGAAAACGTTTATCAACATCTCTGCGAAAAGAGCAGAACAGCTCTTACCATTATTTATTTATGTTTCATTACAGTTGGATTAATAACATTAATAGAGCTTAAGCATGATATGTACTCGAGCTGCTGTTATGCCTGGCTATGTTCATGCATTGCCGGTGGCCAGCAGCGAGATCACCCTTAGGGGGTCGATGTTAGACCTAACTTAATAAACTATAACGTGATACCGTTCGTGCTATGCTTTACTTTCCATGGGTTGCCCCTTCAAAATAATTACAAGAAAATGAATGGCTATACGCCCAAAGTTATGTCGTGAACGCTTTGAATTATATACATAAAGGTAGTTTTCGTAGGGAAAACTTCACTAAAAAACCCTACATCGGCTGCTCAAAGGAGCAGGGAGTCATAAATTTACAGTATTTACATATATACAACATGAATTTGACATAACAATTAAAACTAACTATGTACAAAAGTGTGGGGCTTAACCATGTTAAGCTATTCCGGTATGGAAAAATGGTATTAGTTAAGTTAGCGAGCACCGCAGTATCGGCCACGGATGTACGGATGCTTCGATGGCTAAGAGTCGAATGCTAGAGATTTTTTGGCTGGAGCGTTCTTATAGTCCGGCCAGGTCCCTTAGCAAGCCCCGCCCACACGTAATAACGCCGTGGATTGGCTGCTGTAACGATATTTGTACGTTGATGCCGGGAGTGTTGTTTCTGTGCTCCTGA
The DNA here is from genome assembly GCA_016904865.1 of Pissodes strobi. Lineage (NCBI taxonomy): Eukaryota > Metazoa > Arthropoda > Insecta > Coleoptera > Curculionidae > Pissodes > Pissodes strobi. The sequence continues at coordinate 182,064 of MU182331.1, forward strand.
TATGTGGAGCTTTTGTGCAAGTGACAGATGGATGTTCTAACAGGGTGAATTTAGGGATGAAATGATTTGAATTTTGAATTAACTGGTTCCTGATGGGTAGGGACTATGGGGGCATCAGCTGTCTATAATAGAGGGTGATTTCTCTATATATAGTGCCGTGCCTGATGGGATTCTCCGGGTCGTATCGGATGTCTGCGATATTAGCAGTCAGCGGGGACCCCGCTATTTGCTTCTCAAAGAATCTGCACGCGAGGGCATCGATGTACTCCTCGATGTATTCCATCTTTGCCCACGCGTGCAGGTCTTCGATGCGGACACGATCCCGGAGGGTGAGTGAGAAAGCAGCTCTCAAATAATTGTTTTGGATTACTTGCAATTTGCGTTTATGCGTCTTAGCAACTGAACACCATACTGGTGCGCCATAGAGGAGGGCTGGCCGGATGATAGCTCGATATAAAATGAGCTTGTTGCCGGGGCTCAAGAAAGCTCTAGCTGTAACAAGGGTGTTAAGTCCCTTTTTTATCATAGCATTCTTTGCTAGGATTGACCTTACATGCTCCGAGAAGTTGAGCTTGCTGTCAAAAATCATGCCTAAGTACTTGACTTTAGATTTAGGAAGTATTGGGGTGTTGTTGATAATTAGGGGGGTGATGTTCACGTCCTTTAGCTTCCTAGTTATAACAATAAGCTCGGTCTTAGCATGATTTAACGAGATCTTCCATTTTTCGTAGAAGGGCATGAGTGTTTGCATGTGTTCATGCAAGTTATTCTTAGCCACCTCTGCTTGGGGATGAAGGGAGTAAATCGCTGTATCATCAGCGAATAGTGCTTTATGGGTGTTAGGATTTGACGGGATATCTGCTATATAAAGATTGAACAATAGCGGCGATAATACGGTTCCCTGAGGCACTCCTGCCAACAAGTTCTTGTTGGCCGAAGTTTTGTTGCCAATTTTAGTCGAGAAGACACGCCCGGCAAGGTATGACGCGATGAGAGCTATCATGTGCAGGGGCATACTGTGTACTGCCAGTAGCTTATACAGCAGCCCATCGTGCCATACCCTGTCAAACGCCTTCTCGATGTCAAGTAGCATAAGGGTGGTTGTCTGTTTGTTGACAAAGCCACGGTAAATATCAGTTGCGATCTTCGCTGCCAGCATGACTGTGCCATGCTGGCCGCGGAAACCGAACTGTTCTTGGGGCAAAATATTGAGCTTATCAACTTCCCTAGTAACCCTCGGTAAGATTAGCCTTTCAGCCACCTTCCCGAGGGTGTTCAGTAGTGATATAGGCCTGTATGATGCAGGCAGGGATAAGTCTTTTCCCGGCTTGGGAAAGTGTATCACGCTCGCTATTTTCCAGGATGAAGGGAAGTGTTGTAGCCGAATTACTGCGTTAATTATGTGCATATATTGGACTATGGTTTTCTGGGGCAAATTTTTCAGGACTATATTCGGAATAGAATCCGGGCCGGGAGCTTTATTTCTCGGGAGACGGCTGAGAGCTTTGCGGATGTCCGCCGGAGTTATTCTCAGTTTTTCAAACACTGACGGGGGGATAGGATACTTGCACTGTTTAAATGTGCTTACAGTGCGCGTTATATATTCATGATCGGGTAGAGTGTCGGGCGCCGCGCTATAGACGCTGGCCAGGTAGTCCGCGAAGGCTGACGCTTTTTCAGCGTCGTCGCCGCATTCGCGGCCTTGATACCTAATTAAAGGCATTTGCGTCGAGCCCCCGCGGACTCGCCTAGCCAGTTTCCAGCTCTTAGACATGAACAGAGCAGATATTAGAACTGTCGCCGTACTACTCACTGGACACTGCCCGGTAAAATACCACCTAAAGGCAATAGACAAAGCAGAAGACGACCAATGCAGATTTTGCAATAACGAAACTTATACCGCAGAACATCTACCATGCCAATGTCCAACCCAACTCTGCAAAAGGCTCGAGTACCTTGAAGGAGTACAGCTATCACCTCAAGAAGTGAGTCAACTACCTCCCGAATAGCTTCATTTCGAAGAAGCCTACGTCTATTGGACACAAATTAGGTTGTAGTCATGCACAAAATATTTGTAAAGGTAGTAGCAGTGCCGGGTGGCTGAAGCTAGCCGAAACGACTTCCTAGCAATCTACAATCTAGTTCATCTAATTTCGCGTCGTAATGCAGTCGAAAAAAAATAAAAGTCAGCTGCGCTTCAGGTCTGATTTCAGTTCTAATGAAGTTAAACACAATGTCATTTATTTGGATTACCTATATTCCAATAGTAAGTTATTTTAAGTAAGGCATCTGATAGGTGCTATTGTTGTACATTTCTTTGTTTTCCTTAGACAAACAATTTAACTTTAGACGGGATTCTGGCATTATTCCTTGAAACTTGAATTTCAATTCACTTTTCTCTTTAAATAAATTTATTATTTTATTTGTATGTTCTCTCTGAACTAGTACCAACTGGAGTTATTTTTGAACTAATTTACAGGAATTATGAAGCAATTTGTTGAAACAATTTAACCACAATCAGTTACTAACTCCGGTTCACCACAAAGTGCATGAAGAATGTGTCGAACTTACCAAGAAAAGTTTGTGTGTATCAAGGATCTGACAACACTTCAGTGACATTTTATATAATTTCTTGATTGTTCTTCGATTCGTTTTTTCTTTTCCTTTTGGCACGCTTTTATACTGCTGTTTGCAATGTCGTGTAATGTCCAGTAATCTGTTTTTTGTTTTAATTACTTCTTTTTTTTGCCGTATAGAATTTCACCCTTGATATTCTTTCCAATACCTTAAAAGTGAAAATTTGTGTTTTTATTAAGTATTTACCTCATTATTATATGTGTACCTCATTAGATGCGTAAACTCAACAATTTAACTTTAAAAGTGAGTTTAAAAGAAATAAAGTTACATATTAAAACTGTTCAGAAAATATCACTGTAACTTTAATTGTAACAGTATCTTATGAATTGTAAGGGGTGGGCATATTAACATTATAGGTAAACACTATGGCCAAAAGTAAGTGTTTCTAAAAAAACCATTAACAGATAGTACGTCTCAAAAAATTAATAACTTGGTACTTACCCATTTAATAACTTACATTAAGCACAAAGTATTTTACATTCAGTGCTTTTAAAGTGAAAAATGTCCTTAATATGGTCATATTGTACGCACCTCCCTTATAACATACGTTCTTCAATATATTTTACTGGAATTCACTTGTAACATTTAATAATTTATTTCACTGAAATAACACGAAACATGTAACTAAAACTTAATTGGCTATGAGGTCTTTCCTCGATCAGAATTTCCATTAGGCGCATAATTACCTCTTACGGAGTTTACACGGTGTAGGGTTTCCATACTAATTGCAAATGGCATGTGAGACATTATGTTGGATGGCTAATGTATCAAAATGCAACAGTAATTCGATCAACTGCTGCTTCCAGACTCTATTTCCATAACATAATCACCGTTTAATTGCTAATAGCGATAATTAAATATTGATTTTAGTATTGGACTGATTCTAATAAACTTTCATTTTATATACATTTATTTACTTATTTATTGACGGATAGACCATTTTAACAATAGTTCAATAAATACACTATTGCAAATTCCATAACTACAACTAAAACTAAATCTAACTAATCTATGTTACAAATTAATACAATGCAATATGCACTGCAGAATCAGGAATCAAGAATTAATTAGACATTGGCTTGGGAATGTCAGCTGAAATGGGTCTTGAACCCAGTTTAGGAAATATAAAATAAATCAAGGCTCGATTCATTGGCCCGAAGATTAAGCCTTGCTATGAGAGAATGCACTCCATAATTACTTCTATAAAAATGGCTATGCAAACATACATCTACTTCTAGTACTTTTTGGCGGGACAAAAAGACCATTCTGACTGAAGACGGCAGGAGCATCGGTCACCAAAGTAACAATCTCATCAGAAATATCAGATCAGCATTAGATCTTCTAAATAGAGAGTGTGGTCAAGGTTATTATCTCTCTTGGTGGGGAAAAAGCAATCGGTAGAAGATTCAGTTTGTTGGAAATAAATAGCAGATAACTATTTTGTACGAACATGACACTCATAGGTTGGTATATTCATTATAACAACGGCAATATCATCTGAAAAACGATAAACGAAATTAAATTATGTATTTAGAAAAAGGAAGTTGATGGTGCCCCCTTGAAGACGAAACGTCGGATTCCAAACTGAATACCACCAAATCCCTAGCGGAAAAAGTGGCAATGCAAAAGTGTAATTCAATTTGAAATCCGTTTTTAAATAAGCTCAGGAAAAAATAAAACGATTTTTCAATATTTAGGATTTTTTTCGGATATACTATTTCGCTATCCTCGTGCAGAACTATTTCGAGTCAGTCAGCCCAAGTAAACTGGAATAGTCTATCCTCTACCCTGATTATAAATATAAACTTCACTGTGTCATGCGGTTTGACAAGTACCCGTTCTCGTCTCCTGAACATTGTTTCTGTTTTAGTCTTAACACTGAGTTCAAAATATTTCTTTTTCTGCCCAACAAATTGCCGTCCTTCCGACTGCTAGCGTCTCTGTACATCTGGCTTGCCAGTTTCCTTAAGAACCCATCTCTGCACGTTGCAGTTGATGGACACCTCTCAGACACTTTCACCATTAATGCGGGAGTACCTCAGGGCGCAATATTTTCACCAACTCTGTTCCTCATCTATTAATGATCTGCTGACCGAAACCAATAATCCTGTTTACAGTTTTACAGATGAGGGTACCCTTCTCTCCTAATTTAGATCAGAAAACCCTTTACCAGCGACTGAGATTTATCACCGCAGACAGGTACAGATTATAACAATTAATCAAGATCTGGAGAATGTTCGAACCTGGGGCAACATGAATTTGGTCCAATTCAATGCAGCAAAAACCCAAGCAGCCACGTTGACCAAGATAGCCAACGATATGGATCTACCATTCCTTCATCCTCGTCAATTGGACTACTGGGTGTCTCGGTCAATAGCAATATGTCCTGGCATGATCACGTTGCTAGCATCGCAGGGTCAGCCTTGCAGAAGCTTGGTGCGCTATTTCGCAACAAAAAACTGTATACACCGCAGCAGCTGCTCTTGCTCTAAAGAGCGCAAATACGATAATGCTTAGAATATTGCTCACACGCGGGGTGCCGCACCTCAGCACACCCTAAAGCTGCTAGATTCTATTCAGAAGAGAGCTGTGCATCTCGTCGACGACCCGGAGTTGACCCGGGTCAGTCTGAAACACCGCAGACATGTGGTTTTACAGATATTTCCACGGCAAATGCTTTCAGGATTTGGCCCGCATCATCCCGCCCTCAGCAACGCCTGTTAGACAGTCACGACAGACGGCACCCGTTAATTGTACAGGGTGGCCAACTAAGAATGCGAGGTACTGTATCTGGGAAACTATCCATCGTAGAGACTTGCGGCAAAAAATGTAATTACTAAAACAGTCAAGAGAAAAACCTGGAAAATATTTTCAAGTTTCTAAAATGACCACTAGGGGGCGTAACTGCAATCTTGAATCTAAAAAAAGTGATGTTTCTGTGAATTCTGCTATATTAACCTAATAAAAAAATTCCACATATTTGAAGCTGAGGATAATATAAAACTTTTTTGTTTAATGCTTTTTGCTGTATCTCTAAAAATAAAGTGGTGGGGGGTATTCAAAGTTTTTTTTAAATAACACCCTGTATCTGCGAAACGGCTAAGCCGATTTCAACAAACTTGGGTTAGTTCAAAAGAGCTATTCTTGTGCTACAAATGTTGTATTATTTAAAGTTTCGTTAGTTTCACATGTCGCCGCTAGAGAGCTATTTTCGACATTCGGACAGAAATGGTTAATTTTCTCAAAAAAATTAAATGCATTGATATGATTTTATTCCATTGAAAAAGTAGCTAAATAATAGCTAAACAAGCTCGCCAAAACCGCATCTCCATATCTTGGTCCTAACCCAAAATATAGGCAAAAAAAATTATTACTTACGAAAATCCCTTAATTTTTTTTTTTTACTACATTTATCTCGAATTTTCTGTTTTATAAAAGTTGTGGCCCTGAAAAGGACCGATTTAAAAAAGGAAGGTTCTTAGTGCCCCCGCAAATGCTCGAAATGCTGACCATCACGCTCTATGCATTGCTGAAGCCTCTCATGGGTAGACAAAACTGCAGTTTCAATTTCGGCTCTCGGTATGGTTCGTATTGCAGTACGAATCCGGTTTTTCAAATCTTCTCTGGTCGTAGGTTGAGTCTGGAACACGATGTCCTTTAACCGCCCTCATAAATAAAAATCCAGACAAGTTAAGTCTGGTGATCGCAGAGGCCATGGAAACAGACTTCCTCTTCCAATCCACCGCTGTTGAAATACTGCATCGATATGCTCTCGCAGATTAATAGCAAAATGTGCTGGGCAACCATCCAACTGCAAAAACAAGTTTTGCCTCGTTTCCAGAGGCACATCTTCCAAACAACAACGGTAATTGATTGGCCAAAAATTCAAGAAAGACATTGCCAATATGGCCCAATAATTTTGCCTTCCAGTACGCCACA
>MU182331.1:211657-225637 GCA_016904865.1 Pissodes strobi
AATTAATTGGATTTGGAGCAAACGTAAATTTGTTGATGATCAATCAGATTTCATATTTTGGTGATTTTTCTCAATAAAATATTTTCGACTATATATACAAATTTGTAGTATTTTCCATTTAATCTTGGCTTTGTTTGGGTTATACATTTTGTCACAGCTATTGCACGAAAATTTAGCACCATAGGTTTATTATTCCTTGGAAAACAATTTATAATAAATATTTTATTTCACTATGGGTAGTGTACTATTAAAATGCTTTACTATATATTAATAAACTTAATTTTATTTATAACTTTGTAGTAAAATTTAACGACAAGGAAAGTTTGTAATATCTTGGCATTTAACTTGTAGTAAATTTTGCACTTCACTATGGGGACTAATACTATAATGCATTATCGTTTATTTCTCCTCTCAATTTGTTACAAGTTTATAGTAACAATATCTGCATATTGGTTACTGTGAACACATAGGAGCACCCTATAGAGTGATAAAAAATTAAACTCTTGTTTTAACACTACTTTATGCAAAAATTATCCTACAAGATTGTAGGAAATAGTCCCAAGACTATTTATCCAGTAAAAAAAATGAGGTTATTCCACTATTTATATTATATAGAAGGCGCAACTAAATTTCACTTCTCCCAAGAATAATGTAATTTTTTGAGGTTATTATTACGTTTTTATACATTTGAAGCACTACTATTTGAGTGTCAAGTCTAAACTTAGATTTCAATGATCGCGGTATGAGTAGTATTTTTAATAGGACGGTAGTGTCAGAGCGAGACATTGTTCGAAAACCATCTGTAAATTGCTTGGGAGTGATCTGTAAATTAGAAGTAGCTTTCGAACGAGGTACCACGTTACTGAACCACCCGAGCGAGTTCTTATTTTTTTTCCACAAAGAGGCACCCAGTCGCCACGAATTGACACTCAATACCTTAGCTTTTGTGCAACGTATCAAAAGTTAATCAGGTGTAACGATGGTCATACCTATGATAAAAATGTATATGATCTAATTATATGTTCTATTGTCGCCACGTATTTATTAATTGACTGTTTCTTTTTATTTAGATTATCCCGACCAGTAAGATATAGATCAGTCACCGAGCATAGAGGAGCATCCAGCCTTTGCACCACTCCCTCTGCCTTGCCACTGGCCATAAGTTTGACCGGGACACCACTGATTACGCCAGGGACTGATTCTTCATATCTGATACAGACACCATCGCTTAATTATATCAGAGAACGAAAAGACAGTTATGATGATCATGGCTTTTAATATGTACAATAAGTAGACTAATTTCAGTTTTCGAAACTTTTATAGGAACAAATAAATACTGAAAATTTTGATGATGGCCCTTTCAGTTGGGCTCGGTCAGTTTGTAAAAATATGTATAAGGTAGTATATAAAATTATATATTGATGTATTATTATTATATTTATTTGTTCACTTTGACGTCATCAAACCATCATAATTTATGTAGAGAGCTACTTTCATATTCCAAATTTTAGGAGGCAGATTACGATTTTAGAATAATTTTCTCCTTATTTATCTATTACACGATAATTAGGGTTCAGTATTCAGTCGATTAACTTTCTATAAATATATGTGTTCGCATATCTAACTGGTTTATTTTTGGGATTATATTTATAAATTATTTTAATTTTTCTTGTTGCTCTATCACATTTAATACTAAAAAGCGCTATTAATGTTTAAATACCATAACATCTCAGCATGCGCGCACGACATCAATCAGGCTCTCATTTAAATTGTTTCAAACGAGATACGAGCAGTGTGCTCAATTTGGTCTAAAGAATCCGAAATTGGGTAACAGTCAGAATGGCGGCATTATTAATTATTGACAAAGATTAAATTTTATTTACCATTACATTCTCAAGTGAAACTTTAGGAACACGGAAAAAATCGAGCAAAGATGCGAAATGTTGCAAAAAAGCATCATGAAAGCTCCTGCCTCCTGATCATTGGACAAGGCAGGGACAAAGACGGAGCTCCGAGCTGGAACAAACAAGTAGAACACCTTAGAAAAATGGCTAGAGATGCTTTCAACAAAGCAAATAGAACAGGAAACTGGGAACCATATAATCAACACCCGAAAACTTTTAAAAAGCATGTCAGGAGAAAAAGATGGGATGCATGGAGAAATTTCTGCGCCGAATTATCTTCCACAAAAGAGGCAGCCAGAATAGGTAACGTGCGCTTTAAAGATCCCAGCGAGCAACTTGGAAGTCTCAGGAAAGGGGATGGAAGTTTTAGTTCCTCTCAGGAAGAGATTGCCAAACGTTTACTGGACACACATTTTCCTGACTGTAACATCTAAGGAGTAACATGACCAGAGAACAACCAATACATTCCAAAATGAGACGATTGGAACTTGTTGAACAAGGTCATCACTATAGAAAAGCTACAGTGGTCACTTATAAATGGCATTTAAAGCTTGCCTAACACTAATTTTTTATGAAACCCCTAGAAAGGCCATACCATGATATCCATCCAAACCAACATGCATATAAGGCTGGAAAATCTACAGAAACAGCACTTCACTGCATAGTTCCAACAATAATTGAAGAAGCCTTGAGCCGAAAAGAATGCGCTCTCGGAGTGTTGCTCGATATTGAAGAAGCTTTTGATAAGGTTACTTTTCATAGCTTAAATACGGCACTAACAAATCATAAAGTCCACCCCACCAACAGAGGCTGGATCGCCAATATGCTGAAACTTAGAGCAGTAAACCTAACTACAGGTAACAAAACTGTCACAGCACTGGTAACGAGAGGATGCCCCCAAGGAGGGGTACTCTCCCCGGAATTGGAATATGATCGTAAAAAACCTCATAGAAAACCTAAACAACGCAGGACTCTTTGTGATACGCTGATGAGATAACAATCATCGTTCTGAGCCAGTTCGAAGGGGTTCTGTCAGAGTTAATGAACAAAGCTTTCAAAATAGTAGAGAGATGGTGTGAAAACTCACTTGCGGTCAATCTCAACAAAACAGAACTTTGCTATTTACAAGAAGAGGGAAATTGAAATTCAATCCACCCTCTTCGTTTGGGGCACAACTCAAGTTATCAAATAAAGTAAAATATCTAGGAATCATCCTAGATAAGGAGCTTAACTGGCAGCACCACCTAGATCTTAAGTATGAGAAACGTGTCCAAGCCTTTTACCAGTGTGGGAGAGCGGTTGGGTCGACATGGGGACTGTCACCTAAAATCACATACTGGATATACACAGCTGGCATCAGGCCTGTGTTTGCATATGGTGCACTAGTTTGGTGGCCTCTATCAGGGAAAAAAGCTCTCATGCCAAAATGTCCCTCCTCCAAAATTTAGCATGCACGGCTATCAAAAACAATGAAGATCACTCCCACCAAGGCAGTGGAAGTACTTTTCAACCTGTCTTTGTTAGATATTTTCGTGGGAAATGAAGCACAGCTAACCGCAGTACGCTTGAACTCCACGGGTACGAGGAGGGGAAAAAGCTGGAGATCTTGACACCCAACAGCTCTAAACGAGGCATACCACATACAACCAGCTATGAGAGTGAGCACAGACCTTGTGGTCAGAAATTATATTTTCGACCAACGGTTCAAAATCGAACTAGACTGTTACAAACTTATGACATCCACATCTATATATACCCGAGCTCGACATACAAATGCAGATACCACTAAGTAATCTCAGCACCATATTACAAGCTGAACTATGTAGCTTGACGTTAGGTGCTTAAAGTGATGGAGAAGCAAATCACAAAACAAGGATATACTGTTCGCCGTGGACAGCAGGACAGTTATATAAACACTCAACAAAATGAAGACCAGAAGCTTGATGGTTAAGGAGTGCATAAAATCACTAAACCAAATATCTGCAACCAATTGGTGCAGAACCAATACTATCACTCACCATGGACACTGTTCGCGAGCAAATTTAAAAAACAGCAAATCTAGAATGAAGCACCAGGTGAAAAACGGCAAAAAGGCTTCGCCACTAACAGGTCCCGGTAAATGCAAAACTAGATATTTTCTAAAACTATCAAGGAAGAACTTGAAAATAATAACAGAAATACTCACCGGTCATTACAGACTAAATGACCATCTCCACAAGATGGGTGTAGTTGACGACTCCTTATGCTACGAGACGGTAGAAGACATTCTGTGCAACTGTCCTGCTCTCGCCAGACAAAGACATACTCACCTGAAGATACAAGCTACATAAACACCATAGGACTGCTGGATTTATAAAACCTTTCTGGAGGCACACTGGGTCCGCTCACGTGGCACAAGTGCACAAGTTGCTGGCATATTTATGCCTCACCACTCCCTTCGTTGTCCGTATCCCGTACTATTACATTCTCATGGGGATTATTTAAAGATTGACACAAATTCAAAATAAAGCTAACGTGAGAACGATATAATAATGTATATAATCATGACTAGAATCGAACAAGTTACCACCACATTTGGTCGTGGTAATTTGGTCATGTGGTTTGACAAATATCCCTTTATTTCGTTGTCCTCCGGAAAGAAAGAAAGGAGTCGCACCTGTGTTTACCTTAAGTAAAATTAAATAAATCAATATTAAGTGGATTTCTGTAGCTTGAATTCCAATTCTATTTCGGGAACATACCTTTCAACGTCATTTCAGTTAGCTTAAGATTTGTATTTAAAGGGTCTAATATTTTCTTAATTTTGTAAGATTGATATCTTGCATGGTGTTGGTGAACTCTAATCTCAATGCATTTTTATATCTATTTCTTGTGTCAAGTGGACTTTATTGGCCTAGTTTCTCGCTTTCATTTATTTGTATTGCGTTTATTTTATAATTTGGACTGGATTTACTTTACTCGCGTTCTGAGCTTTCCTAGACAAAGACGCAGATATTTAGAGCTTTTAGAATGTCCTAAAGAATGAAAGTAAGCGATCAGTATATTATTTATGGATAACTAATCTTTTCTTATTCCGTAATAACTCCAATTGCTACTTTACGGCGAAAAATACTTATAGATATCCACTGTGATAGTATGTCGGGTTATTTCTACTTTGCTTGATTTTCATTAGTGTGATATTATTTTTCAATTTCTTTTCGTGACTCTTGCATTTCGGGAATTGCCGTCTTGACATATTTGCTTTGCGTCTGTCGTAGAAAGTCGTGTTTTGTTGGTACTGTCTGCCTACCGGCTTGGGTGACGCGTCTCGAACTACAGTATTACCGAACTGATATTTGTACATATTCGTTTTTAGAACCATATTAGGAGTAGATATTATACGTACGGTAGAGAGTGTGCCTACCGGTGGCATAGTGCAATGTGGTGAAGTAGAGAAACCACACAACATGGGTGGTTCAAAGTTCGAATATCTTCATTGCTCTTTGAAACATTGTAATGGATTTTGGTAGCCCTACTGGTTGCCACTTCCGCGAATTAAACAGTACGTTGGTACGCGGCTAGTGAGCTACGTTATAAGCTAATTGGGATACTCGTGTTAGAGAAATAATGCAAAAATGAATTTTGTACCTATTTTCTTCACGATCAGTTATTTATTTAAATGGGGTAGAATTTGTCAGGTCGAGATCTTCAGTAAGGGCCGTAAATATTGAGGAAAAAGTCTTGTTTATGTGACGTGTAGCAGTAATGGTATGGGATTGGCTAGAGAGACATTGAAAAGGGATATAGCTGGTTCTAAGTCAGGTTATTTTACTCCGACATCTGGGGTAGTCACCTGGGGCCCCTACTATTGACTATTTATATAAATGACATCAGCAAGTGTTTTAAATATTGAAATTGCTTATTTTACTCCGGCGACCTAAAGATTTTTAAGAGCATCTGCAACGGGGATTGTTTAGAACCAGTGGAGGCTCGTCAGAGAAGGCAAGGGAGGCTTACCCTCCCCACAATTCATTAAGAGTGTTTATTTTTTATTAAAAAACAATATTTACAATTATTTATCAGAATATTTATTATACCGCTCCCAATTGCTACTCTAACACTTCTTAATATATGCAGACATCGCACATTCCTTTTCTTTGAAAAACAATCGCAGTTTTGTAGCATTTTTGTCTCAACTGTTATGAAAGAAAGAGACGTAAATAGCCCGAGTCTCTTATTTGTATCGAGCCTACGAGATCCCGATTTTTTATAGCGCGACTATAATATAAATGTCCAGGCTTTTCATATTTTGGGTTAGTTTTGGTTATTGAGCCACCGTAGCGAGCGAAGTGAGCGAAGGGCAATACATGAAGTGTTCAAATATTTGGGGAAACGTAACGGGGGGTATTGTAGCTAACATTTATATTACAGTTACGCTATAAAGAGCGCTTTACTGGACGCTGGATACAAAAATGCGGCCGGATCAACTCATCATCGACACGAGAACGTGCTCGATTAAGCTCAGACGTGTCCTTCTTATTTTACCAGGCATAATATAGGGCTAATAGGCGCCTAGCCGCAAACGCGCTTGTCTAACAGATATTTTGGTGAGATTTCTATTCTCTTGCTTTTTAATTGAGGTACGGTAAGGTTTTTTTAAAATTCTTATATTCTTTATTATTAAAAAATGGATAAGAAATTAAATTAAACAGTCTGAGAATATCATAGACTGGCTGCTAGTGAGCACAAATTTTAATTCATTAAATTATGAAAATAATCATTAGATCATTGAAGCTTTAGGAAGAACCCAACCAAATTTAGGTTCCAGGCCAATTGCCAGCTTCATTACTTGATGACCACGTAGTGTCTGGCTCTAAACCATCACGTGACCATCTATAATATTTAACAATTAGGTATATGTAATTTATTAAGTACTTTATATAACCAAAAGTGCTGTGAAACAAGCGTAAAACCAATGGGGCATCAAGCAGTCTACGATGATTGGGCTAGGTTAGTATAACATACATGGATAATGGATACATAAAGCAGACAAGCACATCTAGGAAAAAACAAGTCATTACCAAGTTGAGCATTACAATTTTAATTTGTTGCAATTAATGAAATGAATTAAAAGTTTGATTGGCTCGCTTGAGATCTTGACTAGAATAGACTTAATTGTTATAGGAGATGGAAATTGCAGATCAATAAACTTTCTGTATAAATCATAATTGTCAGCTTCATTAATAGGGCATTCGAAAAAGATATGATTAAGATTTTCAGTTCGACCACATTCGCAATAAGGGGTATCTCTAATATTTATTTTATGTAACATTTCTCCCGTTAAACAATGTCCAGTGCGCATCCTAATAATTGTAGTAATATGTCTACGGTTTATATATGGCAGCAAGGAGAACCATGTTTTCTCCGGAAAAATACTTTGACTCGAGAAGTATTGATAATTTTTCTTATTTACTATAGATAACCAGTTTTGTTTAAATTTTACTTTAAGAGACAACTTAATCTTATTGTAAATCTCTACGGCGTCAATATCCATAACCCTAGGAATATTTAAGATTCTACCAACATTGGCAAGCGTATGTGCCTCTGTATTTCCAGGGATGTCCGAATGCCCTGGAATCTATCCCAATCTAATATCGAAACCGTTCTTTCCTGCATCCAAAATTAACCGTTTAGTTCTTAAAGACCAGTAATCTGCTTTGATATTCAGAAGGTTATTATTTATTTTTTGTATTGCGCTTTTCGAATCAGTGAATATGATAGCATTAGAAATCTTTTTATGAATTATAACTTTAACCGCCTCATGAATCGCAATTATCTCTGCTTTACAAATACCAATTAAGTCATTAAGTCTGGCTGAAAACCTAAAATTTAAGTGTGTTGTAGAAATACCATAACCAACTCTATTATCCTTTTTTGAGGCGTCAGTATACACAAAAGATAAATTATATTTAAATTTCTCTGTAGAAATTTTTCTTTAATCATCAATTCCTGTTTATTTATATTACAATTAATGATCTTAATTGGCGAAATTAGTGTATTAAAATCAACTTCATAACATGGTAGATTCACAGATTTGTATATTTTATTCATATAAGGAAGGTAATTTTCAATCATTTCTACAAAATAGGTGACCTTATGAATATTGATGCCACCAAATTGGTACAGTATATACCTATGACTCTCAAGAATAATGCCTAAAATCGTATGACTTTTCTTAAATAAGCTGAAGCCAAATTTCTCCTGCTTTGTGCTAAATCCACCATAGAAGCCTCCGCCAGGAAGGCTGGTCTAGGAGTAGATCTCATACAACCTAAGCACATGCGTAAGCCTCCATAAAAAAACAACATCCAATCTATTGAGCGCTTTCTGACTGGCAGGCTTAAAAAGTGTAGCACCAAAGTCCAAATGAGAATCAATTAAAGCCTGAAAAAAGATTAAAAGTGTGGTCGGGTCTGCACCCCGCCAAACCCTACATACTGATTTTAGCATATTAAGTGACTTTTTAGATTTATTGGCTATATACTCTATATGTATGTCCCATTTTAGATTTTTATGAAAAAAAATGCCCAAGTACTTAACTGAAGATTTATATTCAATTGTTTGACAATCAATCCTAATTGGGGGTGGGCAATTTTTCCTACGTCCCTTGGAAAACCAAATAGCCTCGCACTTATCCGATGCTAGGCACATATCATGATTCTGAAGAAAATCATTAACCCTTGACAAAGCTTCAGTGATACTTGCCACCATAGTATCAATGTCTCGTCCCTTCACAAAAATCGTCAGCATAAACTATAATATTTATTCACCCAAATCCAATTCAAACAATTCCGCAACATAAATGTTAAATAAAATTGTACTTAACAGAGACCCTTGAGGAATACCTCTAGCGGCTAAATAAGGCCCCAAGAAGGACCCGTCGTTACTTCTGGCATACAACAATCTAGCACGTAAAATTTTATGAATGACATTATTTATTTCTACCGGTAACTTTAGGTCATTAATTTTATTATACAATTTACAAATATTAACATTATCGTATGCTGATTTTATATCCAAAAATACAGCCAGAACCGTTTCTGAACTTAAAACTGCATTAAAAACAAAAGCAGACAAATGTGCTGCATTATCGAGAATCCCTCTTCCTTTACGAAAACCTAATTGTTGCTGAGATAAGATATTATTGTGTTCCAGATACCAATCAACTCTATTTTTAATCATAATCTCTAAAATTTTATAGGCACATGAGGCCAACACAATTGGCCTGTAACTTTGTGCAGAACTAGGATCTTTATTGGGCTTAAGCAGACAAATGATATTATATCTTCTCCATGATTCAGGAATGGAATCACCCAATAGAATATTATTATAAATATTAATCAAAATTTGTTTGCCTCTGTGCGGTAGTTCTTTAAACATCATATAAGCTAGATCGTCCATGTCTGGAGAAGACGATATTTTATTTTGCAAAGCTAAGTCCAATTCCTGAGTATTAAACCGTTGTTTGTTACACAAACCACGATTAAACCTATAAATTTCAAAATTTATATCAGGAGGCCTCATAGTAAACAGGGGGTCTATATTAACAGATAACATTCTTTCCAGAATATCTTTTTTAATATTATTGTTAATAATCGTTTCTTTATTATTACCAGCATTATTTTTACAAGAAATTTTTTTGATTTTATTCCATACATAAGACACATTAGAATTTCTGTTTAAGGTATGACAAAAGTTCATAAACTTCTCCTTTTTCTTTATTTTTAGTCTTTTCCTAGTAATAGCCATAGTTTTTTAACATTAATATAATTTTCGATAGAAGGAAAATTGTTAAATTCTTCTATACCTTTTCTCCTTTCCTGAATCCAAAGGGCAATCATTGTCCCACCATGGATTGCCCTTATTACCAACTACTCCGCCATGTTTTTTTTTGGATGGCTTCATCAGCGGCCAAATTCATAATTTCAATTAGGAATTTGTTGTAATTTATATTATCATTAGCCAAAACTAACTGTGATCGCGGTTTTAATGGAAATTGGTATAAAAAATAGGATGGGTTAACCGGATCAATTAAACAGGGAAAGCTTTTTTACTGGTCTTGCTTATTGTTTTCAGTGTAAACCGAATATTCAACATGATCCAAAACCGGATATTCTGATTTAAAAAAAGTTACCCCATTCAACTGAAAGACATTCTAAATCAAAGGAATGTTCCTTTGTTCGTCTTGAAAATTGAAACTTTTTGGCACAGAATAGACCAGCTGCTTTTAATAGTGCCCAAAAAGAAGCCTTAATTACCCATAACAATCAGGTTCGGGAAAACCAGTCAAATGTAAAAAGGCTTATTGATATAACCATATATTTGGCGTCGCAAGAATACGCTTTTGGCGGACATGATGAAACGAATGACTCCATTAATCGCTTGAATTACAAGGAACTTTGGTCGTTGTGGGGCAAATATGATTAAAAATTCGAGACTTTTTTGAACGGTAGTATATTTTCAGGAACTTCAAAAGCCATTTGAAATGAGTTAACAGAAAGTGTGTCACATATTGTTGACTTTAGCATAAATAGTGAAATTCAAAATGTACCTTTTTGCGAGGGAAATTGATGAAACGACAAATATTTCTTGTACTTCCCAACTTTCAATTGGGCCATGTTATGCAAACACCATCCAAGCCTCAAATCAATAATAGGGAAATATCCGTGTATGAAAATTTTTTTAAAACATAAATTCTGTATCAATGGCATACAAACTTGAGTACAAACAATTTGTAGTAATAGTATAAGTATCCTCTTACTATACAGTATGATACGTTTTTATTTTTATTTTTTCAAAAATAAGAAAAATTTTGTGACTTGGTAGGATTTTGCAAAATAAAAAAAAGCGAAAACAAGTAACAACAAATTTTACATTTAAGAATAATGAAAGGAAAATACAAAATTCGGTTAACTTAAGCATCTACAATGTGTCAACATTAAAATCTAGGATCTTCACGTCGAATCCATCTACATCTTCAACAATATTTTTGCCAGATTTTAAGTTGGTATAAAAGGGCAGAGCATCTGCCGGTATAAGATGCATCATTTCTTGCAGGTTCTTAAGTTTGCTTAGAATCTCTCATAGTAGTTTTTTTGTAAAACATCATCAGTGTCATTAATTGCATGTCTCAATAAATTTAGTGCATTATTATTTCAATTAGGATTAACCACTTCAGGTTCTGTTTTGTCTAAAATTTTTAACTACCACTATTATTCGCTTGTGATTCTTCTGCACCAACCGATTTTTTTATGCAAACATCGGATAAATCAAGAGGCAATCAAGGGTTCATGTTGAAAAAACCACCCCACTTTGTATTAGAATAAGTTTGTTAAATAATTATTTATTACTAATCTGGTACATACGAATTTGTAATATTTGCCTGATTTGTCAATCTGCAAAAACCTACCAACCAACCATATATCTATAATAGGTAACCCACAATGTATCTTTTATAAGAATTTAACTAGTTGCATCTCTACTCTAAGTATCAGACTAAATTAAATTTTAATTAATAAATAATAAATTATTAGTATTTATTACTATTCTGGTACATAAGAATTTGTAATATTTGCCTTATTTGTCAATTTGCAAGAACCAACCCACCATATATCTATAGGCTATAGGTAACCCACAATGTATCTTTTTAAGAATTATATTTAACAGTTGCATCTTTACCCTAAGGATTAGACTAAATTAAATTTTATTTAAATAATATCCCAGGAACTATTGTAAAATATACAAAATGATCGTAGGCAAATCTAGTTTGAAAATGTACTGAATATAATTGTTATGTACTTTCGATGTTTGATATATTTCCAGGTTTTTCATAATTGGACATTATTCTTAATGTTCGTCCGTGAAACAAGCTTATCACTCTCTACCTATCAATAATTTTTGGTACAATAAAAATGGATGTTTACCCATACAGGTCAAGGAATATCCCACTTGGATGGCTAATGCAGATCGCGGAATTTAAATTCTATAATCTAGTGAGTTAACCAAGTGGGTTGGAAGTTTTAAGCTAAAATGAATATAGTGCGCCAAGCGAGTGAACCTTAACAACGACTGAAGGGGGTAGAGGACTAGCACGTAAAAAATCTTGCCTTCCCATAGGCGTACGAGGTTATTCTTACCATATTATTATTGATAATATTGATTAGTTTAAGACGTTAAAATTAATTTTTTATATTACAGTCTTATAGTACAAAATATGTCATATAATAATATCTCATTTTTATAATAAGGATAGTATTCTATGATATTATTTGTTGTATGTATTACATAAATATGTTGTAATAATAAGTAGAGTTCGTTTCCCGAAGGTTTTGTATTTCCGTCACTGATGACGTCGCCTAATTTGAAAAAAAAACGGTTTATCGTAGCTAATTCATATAAATTCTCTAGCATTAAATTTTTGTATTAAAAGCTAGGCAATATTGAAGCAAGTATGTTCCAAAACGCTCTTTATAGAACGTTCGGAATTGTTATGTAATAAAAATTTTAATTTAGAGAGTTCAGTTAAGAGAGTTATCCGAAATAATAAAAATTAGTTAACCGCGTATAATAATCACCAAATGCAAGAAAAATATAAGAAAGGTTAAAAATCTTCAAAGATTCATCAAATTAAGGATCTGATGATATATAGGTTGTGTCGATTTTAAAAATTTTCTTTTTTTTTCGCTAGAATAGGGGTGTCCAATGGAGTAGCTTAAGCCAAAAAAATCGGAGGATTCGCCACATTTGAGCAGAAAAAAATCCGCGTTTTGAGCCTAAATTGCCCTAGAAGGGCAAACTTCCACTACGACTTTTCCAGGTGTAACGTGAAAATATTGAAATTGTAACGTGAAAATAATGAAATTTTAGTAACCGACACCGGGGGCCTGGCACAGTGTTTCCAAAAGTTGCACATTTTCTTATGGGGAATAACAGTGTTGTTTACTATTTAAGTATATTTAATATTCCACTTCACGCATGACCCTCCGCTCGCTTCGGGGCGCAACCAAACAAAACTAACCCAAACTAACCCAAGGCATGCCGGAAATTAAAAAAAAAATTAAATTTGTCAGTCGAAAATGCAAATATTTTTTAAATTGTTTTTCCTCATTTGGGAATGTCTTGGGTTAGTTTGGGTTGAGTTTGTTTGGTTACGCCCCCGGAGCGAGCGGAGGGCCATGTATGAAGTGAAATATTTGACGAATATATACATACAAAGGAATAGTGTAATCGTATGAGTGTCTCTTTTATTCCGATGAATGAATGCAAATGCACATTGAACAATCATCCAAGCAGCCACGTTTACCATACGGCGGGCAATGATATCATTATGGCAGGATCGACCATCCCTTCATCTTCATTCAATCGGACTACTGGGGGTCTCGGTCAACAGCAATATATCCTGACATGACCACGTTGCTAACGTCGCAAAATCAGCTTCCCAGAAGCTTGGTACGCTATGTCGCAACAAAAAATGTATACACCGCAGCAGTTGCTCTTGCTTTACAAAGCGCAAATAAGACCGTGCTTAGAATATTGCTCACACATCTGGGGTGCCACGCCAGAGCACACCCTAAAGCTACTGGATTCCGTTCAGAAGAGAGTTGTGCGTCTCGTCGGTGACCCGGAGTTGACCCGGAATCTGGATAGTCTGAAATACCCCAAACATGTGACCGAGAAATCCCTGTTTTACAGATACTTTTACGGCAGATGTTCCCAGGATTTGGCCCGCCTTATCCCGCCCCTGACAACGCCTGTCAGACAGTCACGATAGACGGCAAGAGCGCACCGGTTCGTCGTACAACTGAAAACAGCTAGAACATCGCTTTACAAGAACTCCTTTGTCTGGCGCACTGCATCACTGTGGAACTCACTCCCATTTAAACACTTCATGCATGGCCCTCCGCTCGCTTCGCTCTCTATACGGGGGCTCAACAAATAGAAACTAACCAAGTTCTAACCAAAACTAATTCAAAATTTTTATTTTACTTTTTTTTTTTTGGGTTAGTTTTGGTTAGCACTTGGTTAGTTTCTGTTTGTT